>JAODKK010000001.1:48486045-48508019 GCA_026774405.1 Petrocephalus microphthalmus | reverse complement strand
ATGTGCTGGTCGTATGCTGAAGATTTCCCAGGATGCAGTGCTGCCTCCACTATGCGGGCCATCCTCCCGCATAGTGGAGTGAAGCACGGGCCCTGTCCTGGCCCAGGCCTCACAGGCTACCCAAGCTCCTTGCCTACATATCTGACATCATCCTGCCCCCCCCCCATTTACATTAGTACAGGATAGCTGCCTAATGCAGGCAGCTAGGTTGTAATAATCTGAGCTGACAAACTCCCCCCCCCCCCCTAGCCTTTCAAGTGTTTGCCTTCCGCTAATCATGCTGCCCCCGTTTGACCGACTACAACAATCACAGGGAACGAGGCCATGACTTTCCGTGTTCCGTGACTTTCCGTCTCTAGGGATGGCTTCCCTAGTGATCCAGCTGGTCTATCACTCCCAGCACTTACGAAAACGTTTGGGAGGAGCTGTCGGCACTGTAGCTGCTATTAAGGAATTCAAGACCTCAACAGCACGGACACAATCCTGCTTGGCTTTTGTGGAAATTTCCACAGACCAAAATAAGTCTATTTTTCTCTTCCCTTTCATGAAGCTCATGGGGAATTCCAGGCCAAGAAATCGTCTGTTTATTGGCAGATTTTGTACAGAGGAAGTGCAACGTCTTTAGGTATAAATCATGAGAGAGAATTAAGGCCAAGCGATAGCACTGACACAGCACAGCTGAACTCTCTGTCGTGACCCTGACGTTATCCCCCAGGACCCTGTGATTACACCCCGCTGTGTGACTGCTTTTAGGTGACTGCCTGTAGGTGTCCTGTCACTGGGGTGATGCCACCTTTAACATTTTAGCAGCTGTTATCACAGCCCATGGTGTAGGGACCTGCAGGTGTAATGACAATGGTGTACAATGGTGTAAGGACAAGCGCGGAATAACCAAAAGGATATCACAAGGTATCTTACATGGAGAAAACAATCCAATCACGGCGTAACTATCTCTGTTTCTCTGGTCCCCACAGGTATCTATGACTAAGATGTTACAGTAAATTGTCCTTTTTGTTTGGTGACTCATATCCTCAAAAATCCAAAAAAGAAAAACCAACAAGACCCTCCCAGGATTTTGTGGGTTTATTTAAGTTCACGGGTTGGTTCTGAAAAAAAAAATAAAGAAGTCACCCAGAGACATAAACATTAGCTTGGGTCCCAGTGGACCTCACTCCAGCCCCTCTGAGACGGCCTTGTGTCCTCGGACGTCACAGGGAGCGCACGGCCACACGTGGAGCTTCTCCAGTGCTCATGGGAAGCCGTGACACTGCTCTGATTCACCCAGATGTGCTGTGGCGAATTCCAGGACCCAAAGCGAGTGGTGGGCTACACTTCCTTCTCATTCCCATGGCCTTTACGGGAATCGGCCAGCTCTGAGCAGGCCGTCAGGCACGCAAACTAGCAGCACATTTCTGTGTCCAGAAAACGTCCAAATAGAGGTCTTTTCATTTATAACTGAACTGAAGCTTCAGAAGGAAAACTCAGAACCTTCAGAGGGATCATTAGCGTATTCTGAGAAACAGCCTTTGGACAAATCATCCTTACATCATCTTTACAAACCGGTCAGACCACACTTAATGAAGAGAACCTTTGCCAGTGCTTCATCAGTTTAAATTAACGACATTTATTAACATCTTAGAATCTGTATCTTTGTGAAAGATGGCCAGATCTAAGCATGTGCTTGATGGGCACAATGAGCAGCCCGCCACCATCGATGTCAGAACCAATCATGCTGACGAAGACCATGCGATCTGGCAGAACCTGAGACCAGTAATGTCAGGGCAAAGATAGAGAGCGATATGACAGAGTCAAGACAATAAAACTGAGATGGGTCATTTTGGGGAAAACATCCCAAAACAAAAGGACCATGTGACCAGTGTCATCTAACCGCATCATGCACTGACCACTAGACTGCAGCCACACACACTCCAGGCCAAAGTTCCCCAAGGAGAAGCGTCATATACGGGGGCGGCTCTCATACCGTACCAACTGGACTGGAGCTGCTTCTTGGAAACAACTTCACAAAAAATTGTAAATATGCTTTGGAAAATATTTTTCATGTATATCCCACAGTGAGAAAACATTGAGGAATGTGTTTGAAGCTCACTTTATTAAAAACACCCTGTGTGCAGGGTCTAGCCTGTTCTCAGACACCTGGGGGGGGTGCTCTCATGTGAATAATAATAATGCTCCCCTTTTATCTGTAAGCTGGGGTGGGGCGTGGCTGTGTTTGACTGCTCCTAAATTTGTGGCACACTGTGGTCTACCAGGGGTCCTGACATATCAACCATGCACGTTTTGGCTGAGCCGTCAGAGCTGAACTGTTACTTGCAGGGACTCAGTAAAGCACGGTCTATATGGGATAAAGCTGCCAGAATGGGACAGGCCTGTTTTTTGGGTTGGGGGGCACTTTGGGTTAGTGTTGGGACCTTGGACATAGAGTTTTCACACAGAACGAGTTTTAAAATTAGCCCACCTACTTCAGCATGTATCTCATTGGCCAATGCCTAACAAGTTGCCTAACATCCTAGTTGTGTCTGTCTTCACACACGTTGCCCTGGAGCTCTTGCTGTCCAGTAGGCAGGGAGCAAAGATGCTGCATTTCCAATCTCTGGCTCTACACACAGGTTTTATTCCTGTCTTTTATTCCTGTAGATTTTTTTTGAGGTTTTAATTGAGGTTATCCAAATGGGGACCTGAAAACACACACACACACACACACACACACACACACAGGGAGGGCACAGGGGCACAGCAGCAGAGCGGGTGGAGATCCACTCACGGCTAGTAACGTTACCGTCACTCTTCAGCCAAAAAGAGTGGGAAGATTTCCCTCCCTGGAAGATATTAAATAGTGCTCCACAGAGTGCAACATGTCACACTGTGATCACCACAAAAATATGGATCTAAGTTTAATGATGAGAGTAAAGAGACCACATGACACTCATCAGTTATTCAAATATCTTTGAGTGCACTTCACTTGTACTGTGTCATCACAGCTAATGTTATATACAATAAATGATTCGGTTAAATTTTGTTGCTGGGCCGCAGAGGACTGATAGCTGGCAGACATACTGGTTAGTTAGTTGTACCCTATTAGTAGGTTTCAGTCTCAAGTAAGGGGCATGGATGGCTAGCAGAGAAACACACTGTCCCTTTAAATGTCATGTGACCCTCGGTAAACAGTGAAAGGTGGCCCTCTTCTGACATAATGAGTAAGAATTTATTTTATCTTTGTGTCTCTATAGGTTCCAATCAGGCCAGTAATCTGTCTCATCTGTATTTCAGTCCAAAGCTGTGAGGTACAGTACGTGCTCTGCTGTTCTACAGCTGTATGCAGCAGCCTGTCTGTTACAGATCCTTAACCTTAACCTGCCAATAATAGACAGGCAGCCGCCAACTTTATACCTTTAAATAAAGAGAAAAAAATTATTGGCATCGGAAACCTTGATACATTTAATCAGTGCACAAAATGACGGTAATGAACCACATGAAAGCTCTCATTGTTTTAAAAAAAATTGCAGCTGTGGGTTTTCACAAAATTTGAGAAAAAAACTCAGATCAGGAAATAAATCACTGATTAGTAGACGAGGAAGGAGGAAAAAAATCACCAGACTTTCAGTATGACTGCGAGCGTGGTTGTGAAGAACGGTAAAAGCTGCAAAATAACAATAAAAAATCCCGCATGAGCAGCTGCGGTGGGAGGCAGCTCCAGTAAGTGCGAAGCCACACTCAGCATTTCACTGTCCCTTTCCTGTTTCGTTCACTCATATATGTACCACTATTCACCTTTGCCTTAATTAAATGCCTGCTTAAAATATGTAGAGAGCTATGTGAATGATGCAAAAGGATTGAATGAAAGAATGGAAAAAGCCTGATGTGGCCAGTCATGGTAAAAGTCACCATATTGCTTTAACGCTCTTACTGGTGTATATTCAACCCAGGAGCCCAGAAACACATCAGCGTGTTGACAGGTGTAAGTGGTGTGTGCTGCAAAAAACGCACCTTGTCAAATTTGCGTCTCCGGGAAACAATGAAATGTCAGCTATTGTGAGGCACCCGTTATTCACGGAAAAACATCTTACTGCAGCGATTCAGGTTAAATGCTTCTTTCAAATATTCATCAGCGGTGAAATTTCAAAGACTACATTCTAACTGCTGATGCTGGTAAGGGCTGTAGGGGTGGCTGCTGCTTATCCCAGAAAGCAGAGGTCATGAGATGTGGGTACACCTTGGAAGGGGTACAGATCCATCACTGGACACAGACACAGACACACACACATACACACACATTATGGGCGATATTGAGAGACTAGTTAGCCCAGCTTCAGGGGAGGCCGAGTTCATACCCTCAACCCTGTAGGTGTTTGGTAATATTGCTGTGGGCTGAGCGCCCTTAAGGACAACGAGTATCTGAAATGTCTCACCATGTATTAAGATTAGTGCTTTACCCTCTGATCAGTCCCCTTCCAGACTGGCATTAGTGGACCACATGCAGATCCTATAAGCAAAGGAGTTTTGTGTGTCAGTTTGGGATTGATCCTTATAAATTGAGTGGGCTGTGGTATAATATGCAACACCCCAGTTGTAGTTTCACCTGGGTTCGAGCAGGGCTTGTTTACAGCGCTCTGGCTAACCTGCCTCTGGGCTCACGAGAGCGTAAATGGATATCAGGCTCGCTTGTCTGAGCACCATCAAGTCCAATCCACCACCACGCTCTAGAAAAATATTTATCAGCAGAAATCCTTTAACAGACCAGGTTCTGGTTCGCATTTGGATTTGTACACAGCGCTGTGTAAGCCTGCGGTTTCACTTCTCAGAAATGAGGCAAAGAGAAATTGAGATTAAAAGTTTTTTTTTTTTTTTGCTTTGTCCCTGGATGTTCCAGACAGCTAAATGAATACTGGTGTTTGTTTGGGCACAGACACAATCATTTAGTGCAAATTGTATATCATGCTTCAGTACTTCACCTGTATAAATAAAGCCCACAGTGTCACAGTGTCAGAGGTCCCAAATAGTGTTGCAGCAGCTTAACCATTATTGCTGTCAGTAGTATCATTGTATGTACTGTAGCAGGAGGTGAAACAGGTCTCAATTTCTCCGTTTGATGGTGTCCAGGACAACTGAAAGACCTGTAGTCTTTAGGCATAGACTATAATATGCCTTCCTGTTGCCAGACGAACCAGAACTGCTAACTGAAACTTTGAAAACATTCAAAATGGTTTGGCTTCTTCCCATGCCTCTTCCAGAGTTGAACAAAATAACTAAAACCTTCCTTTATTGGTTTTGAATGAAAACCATAATCTCACATGCAAGCTTGTGAGATTTCTTGAAAATTTCTTGAGTTAGTATATATTCTAGTAAAGCCACAATGTATTTCTGAATGGACCAATGTCATTTCTAAGACAAACCCAAACTAGCAATTGTTTTCCCCCCCTTTTTTTTCTTTTCTAGTAAATTACCATTCCACCAAACTTCCTGAGATGCATTCTTACTGAATGAAGTAAAGTTTCCCCTGCTATTCTTAGAACTGGCTGGAAATACGCAGGGTTGAAAAAATAATGCCATGAAGCAAAGCAGAGGGGAAGATCTACTGAGGTGCATTCTGCTTGTCCTGACCTGACACTGAGAAGAGTCCCGGAATTACCAACAGACACGGCATCCGTGTCAGAGACGGTGAAGAGTGATAAGAGGAGGAAATCTTGTGACCGGCAGACCATGGGTGCTACGAGAGACAGAAGATACTGCTAAATGTATCAGCTGAAGGGAAAGGATGGTTTTGGCAGGTTATAGCAAGCAGGGCTCATACCCATTAGAAGAACCCTGTTCTGACATTCATCAGCTGATATGTGGGTTTAACTGGGGACACTAAGAGAAAGTCTTGCCTCAGATGTTGCTGTGTCATACCAGCTGGATTACTTTGAGTACACTTCTGAACTCTCATGCATTAATATTTTCAAGTGCCCTGGAGAAGTGGTTGGAAGATGGATGTATGATACATATTTTAAAGCGCTCCTTACCTCTCAGTTTAATGGCAGGGGATTTCTTTGCACAGACACGTGCCCCCTTGTGGTCACAAATACTAAAAAAATGTTGCTTTCGGTCAAAAATAAGATGTGGAATGCAAATAAGTGATACGGCCTTGGGCCAATACACTTATACTACAGGTAGAAACCAATGTAAAGCTGAAACGTCAGTTTAACAATGTGACGCACATGCCAGTGTAAATGCTTAAGGGTATTTTATTAGAATTCTGCCATTCCATTATTTGTGCATTCTTTGGGAAATCAACAAGGCACAATTGTTTGTTAAATGTGTGTAAAGACAAAGAACATCTTAATAATACAGAAAAGAAACATTACTATCGAAGAGGCATGGGGTAATGTTTAATACATCGCACAAAGCAGAATAAAACTTGCAATACATACTGAATTATCTAAAAAATATGAAGAATACATTTTGTCACTGGAAACCTACATATCAAGCAGTGTTGTAGAAAATGCACAACATAATATAACGCAGGGCTTTTACAAAACCACGATACTAAAACGATACAGACACTGTACATGATATACTGATACTGTTCGTTGACCAAAGGCACTGCCGCATACTGTAATCGCCAATTAAACGAGCAGGACAGGGAAATAGAGTGAAGAGATGCGTGTAGGTGCACGAGAACCAGGCACCTGTAGGGGCACGTGCGCGTCCCCCCACGGCGAGGCGCACGCGCTGCGGCGGCCGCGCGAAACTCCCGCGGACTTCACGGCACCAATTAACAGTAGAGTTTATAAAACCGGGAAAGAAGGAAAAGAGGAAACTGAAAATGGGGTGCACGGATTTTTCCAAAATAATTAGAGTACAACATGAAATACACAAAAAAGCGCAAAAGAAACTTTCCGGCTAATTCAAGAGATATATAAAAACAGTTTTGAATGTCTCTTCGTAGGTTCGAAAATTGATATAGCATGTTTATGGGATAAAGCAAAAAAGTAAACAGGACATGTAATATAAGGTATATAACTTCAAGCCTTTTAGTTAATCACGACTGCACTGTACATGTTGCATGTCTGCAATGTCTCCACATAAATGTGCGTAAATGTTCCTGGATTCTCATGTTTTTTTCTTCTTTTTCACTGTGGTACGTTTACTGTGGTACGCTTGTGCCATTCCTGCGACACAGTGTGACAGACTCAATGCAATCAGGAAAAAACTGGGGAAAAAGATAGCTGCCATATTACTTCCTTGTCTTCACTGCAAGGCACGGTAAGCGTCCCTTCACAAACAAATACAAGAGAAAAAAATAACAAGAACAGCATGCAAAAAAAAAAAACTACGGAAGAAGTAAAACCAAAAACATCTCTGCTTTAGGGAGAAAGAAGTAGCCAAGAGCGCGTGCGCGGACATGTAATCGACTTGGAGAGTCCCGTTTACTCAGCACCTACTTATGGTGACAACTGCACAAAATGCGTTAAAGTGTATGTCTCATTTATGTTTATACCCTCAGCTATTTAACGAAACATGGCAAACAGGGAGAAGATTCTTTAATTACAGCAACGGCATCAAAACTGCATGGGGGTTCGGGGATTTCCCATCAATATGCGAACAAACCGGTCAGTTATTTTTCAGCATAACCTCACAGCGAATAAAATAAATGTACACAACATGTTCAGTTTTGGTATATTTACAAAATACACATTGTGGTGGTGGGGGACTGCATTCATCGCCTACGCTGTTCTGGAAAAGACTGCGGTGGCCACTTCTCTCATTACTGCAGTGGCTAACTTAAAAAAACCATAAGCGCACGGAGTTACCAGGCTCCGGGCCGAAGGACGACTTCCTCCATGTAAGCGCGACTCTGCCAGAAAACGTGTTAGTTCCCAGCAAACGCTGCCATCAGTGTAAACAGTGCTGAGCTGGACCCTCGTAATAAGAACTAATGTGGAAAGGAGGGGAACAAGCACAGAATGATTAAGAGCCACGTTATTCTGCATACTGCTCCATTGTCTGTTCAACATCTTACTGTAGGACTGACTGCCTGGCTGCTTGCCAATTTATATATCTATACATCTTCTATACATTTTCTGTGCACTTGTTTCCAACACCGTCCATCAACACCATCTTACAGACAGAAGCACATGCAGAGATGAAAGCAGCATCCGTGGACGACAAAAATAGACAAAGGAAATTTTCAAATGGCTCAATGGCAACAACATGACAAAATGAAACTGTATAAATATTTTATCGAAACATTCTGATTAAATTTAATCTTATTATTTCAACAAAAAGAAGAAAAATTGGATAGTAGGATAATAGACAATAGCCACTACATATTTTTGTGTACATGAAAGAAATGTTTTTTTTTTTTTTTTAATGTTGTGTAAAATATAGTACAAATACTTTGATGCATCACAGCTTTTGACTGTTAGATGAGACAGAGAGGGATGGATTCCTTTCACATTCCGGCTGTGTGTAGGGAGAGTTTGAGTGTGTTTCGAAACTCAGTGTGGTCTTATTCTCTCAGCAGATTCCCTTTGCAAAATCTGAGGGACTGCACCCCTCCGCCTTACTGACACGTCCACAGAGTCTGAGTCAGGGCTGGCAGTAAAGTGGGAGTCTGGACAGGAGTAACAGAAAACAGATCTGAAAGACAAATAAAAAAGTGCCAATGTGACGCCACGGGAAGGTATGGCGTGTGGGTCGGGCCGGCGCGGACGATGGCGCCGAAGAGTTAATGAGGAGATGGATGTCCATGGCACCTAGGATGTTCTGTTCTCTCAGGCAAGGACACCCCTCATTAGAAGTCACAGCAATTGGTCGGATTTCTCTCGGGTAAAAAATGAGTCCCATTTGTAATAGTAGGGAAGGCAAAAGTTGCATTTTCTCCTGTCAAACTGCCTGGTACCTGTGGAAAACATTGAGAAGAATAACAAGATGAAGGCACAGAGCTCTGCAATGAGGAATATCAGCAAGCTCCTCTTTAAACCACAGCTCCGGTCTCATTTCGCATCCCTGTTTTTTATTGAAATTCCCTCTGGTTAAAGGCTACTCTTTTATTACTAGTTTTCCACTATTTTCATCAACCCATACAGTACATGAAACAGCTGGGAGCTGTACTGATTGTCAAAGCCATAGCAGATACTGGAAGAGATGGAAATACCATCTAGGTCATTCCGATGTCTGTCCTGCTTTTAAATAAATGCATTTCTCCAAAGAAGACACAAAGTTTGAAAATTCGTCAGTCAATATGAACATTGAAATAGGAGCTGCTATATTTAATATTTTAAAGTTGTACATTTTTTTATTCTACTGCTAAATTTCTCGTATGTATTAACATACTTAGCCAAATGTTTGATTCTTGTTCTAATGACTAAGAAAACAAGTTCACACTTCTAGGTGTTTTTGTGTTACTGCTTGAATAAAATGATAGCAGTAGTGAGCGAATAAAATCTTTTGAAAATTGATGGTTTTGACAAATCAATGTTTACTTTCATGTGGGTGTGTAGCTTTGAATGCTGGTCAACTAAGAGCAAAACTGAAATGTCAGGATGAGGTCATGACTGTATACACACAAGCTGAAAGCACATGCATCTTTCCCCCGAACAGCACTACAAACAGATTACCTCTGTCGGGCTGAGGTACTGCTGCTGGGGCTGGAGGCTCTCCGAGGAGAAGCCAGTGGTCATTTTGCATGACAGGCCAGTGATGACACCATCCTTCTGGACCACCCTGAGCGCATCAACCCTGGGCCCATCTGTGCTGCTCTGGAAGAGGCAGGAGGCTGGCACTGCAGTCTGGCCATGTTGAAGTGTCACCTTCTGGGATGAGAAGAGTCCTGTGTGACTGAAGCGTGTCCCATTGATGGGTGGCAATGAGTTGCCCTCAAACATACAGCTCTTGTTTGCCTGGGGCGGGGGGTCTGACTGCCCCAGCTGGGGACAGTATGGTGTGCTAGACATGGTGGACATACTGGCTTTGAGCCTGCAGCCAGTGCCTCGGGCTTGTGCGTTTGGTGACGAGACATCCCTGAGGGCATTCCCCTGGAAAGTGCCATTCTGGCCATAGCTGTTGGGTAGACTTTGGTGTCCATTCTGCATGGCTGGGGGAAGCTGCATTTGATGCTGCCAGGATTGAGTTCGGCTGGTCTGGGTCTGAGGTGGGAAATGTCTTTGAAAGGAGATGGCATCTGAGGGACTCATGTTAGGGGTGCAGACTTCTGCCAGACTGCCTGTAAAGTTAGCGTTTGGGAGGGGAGGGGTCCAGTCTCTCTCCTGATTGGAGGACACGGGAGTGGAAACATCAGTGCTATTCTGCTGCTGGAACACTATTGAGTGGTCCATCATTGTGGGCTGCATGTGGTTGTGCAATGACCGAATTGGGCCATTCGTGTAGACTTGATGAGCTGGCTGCAGAGGTCCTTGAGAATACGGTCCCAGGCCATTCTTCTTTGTGAGGGTAAAACCAACCTCTGGACTGGGAAGGCCATGGTTCTGCATCTGGTCACAAGATCCAAAATCATTGCCACTAAAACCATTCTGAGCGACTTTTGGCACATCCCAAACTTTAGTGAACACACTTTCTGGTTGCGTCTGCTGCGTGGGATCATTTAGGTCATAAAGCAGGAGATCCTCTGAGCTGAGGCCCAGGCTTCCTGTTCCTACCAGGTTCTGGCTATTCACCCTCATCAAACCATTCTGATTGATAATAGGTACATTGTCAGATAGCACTGTATTCTGAAGCTCTAGCCCTTGCAGGCACCGTGGTGGTTCAACAAAAGCATTGGAATGGGGTTGCTCAGGGCTATACTGGTTGTCGGCTTTGCCCAAGAAAAATGCATCCTCTACATACGAGAGAATGTCATCAGTGAGGATGCTATCAAGCTCTACAGGTTCATCACTGTTGCTGATGTTCATCTTCAGCAAGGCATTCTCCCATTCCTCCAATTCTTCTGTATCCACTTCCAGATCCCTGAGGGCATCATAGTCTTCCAAGATCTGTTCCAGAGTCTCCTTCATGGCTTTAGCTGGCACTTCTTTCTTGACACTGCTGTCCAGCCTTGGGGTGCCAAACTGACAGTGGTTGCTCGGGACATTGAGCACTGCATGGCTATCCATGAAGATTTGGTCCATGGAGATCTGAGGGTCAGGCTGCGGGAGATATGCAGACTGATCCTGTTTCAGCATCAACCCAAGGAGCGAGTTCGGATCCACGCCTTGTGCATTAGCCATATTCTGGATCTTAGTAGTTTCGGCGTTGATGTCTGGTATGTCCAATGTTGGCCCAGTCTCGTACAGAACCGCCTCTCCCGTAGCGAGATTGAAGGGAAGTTGCATCTTCCTTTGTCTGAAGTGTTCCTCCCCCTCTTTGTTTCTGTGAAGAGAGCCAGAGGTCATCATAGGAAGCTGGGGGTGGCTGTCTCAGGATTTGCCGAGTGTAGGATTCCGAGTACTTACGTCAAAGCTCTCTGACTCGCCACAATGAAGTCAGGCTGACCACCTTTGAACACAAGCCGTGCATTCGCCTGAACCCAGACCCAGCCCTCTGTCTTAGTCAGCAGCCGGAAGACCGTGAGGCCACTCTCGCCAGTTTTTATCACTGAGGAACAAGAAGGACACAGTCATGCTTGAACACCTTTCATAGGATGTACCTCAGAGGAAAGGGATGGAGAAAGTGGGACTTCACACGAAGAGACACTCATAAGTGTAGCAACTTAACTAATTCAAACAACTAAATAAGTCGATCACGCCAAATTCTTTCAGCGAGATATAAAACCAGAGTAGTAGCTGATCCATGTTTTCCATGGCAGTACCTGGCTGCCTCTGGCTTTATCTTTTGCTAGTCATGAAAATAAGCAGCATGTGAACACTTACTCCTGATGTGGTTGTCTGCACAGTGCATCATGTCTGCTGCGTGAATAAATTGATAGCCGGATCCCCTCATTGTCAGCTCAATCTCGTTATATCCCAGAACCACCTTCCCCCTGCGAGAAGAATCACACAAGTTGAGCTGGGAGAGGTGCTCCATTAATCCCCACTATTAACAGTATACATTGTGTGTCAATCTTACCTGGTATCAATCCCTATAGGCGTGAAGTCCAGCTTGTGCTTGGTCTGGAAGATCAGTGTCTTAATCCGGATGTCCATGATGGAGGGCGGTTGCAGTGGGGTGGCAATGGTGAACAGGGCCAACTGAGGGTGAGCCATAGTCCCGTCCTCAGCCACCTTGTTCTGTCCATGCAGGTACTTCAGACGCCCCAGGAAGTTCAGGGCCTAGATGGAGGGGAGAGCAACACGAGTAGCTTGAGTCAGTCCCATCCTTCTGGCACTGAGATACAGGGATGGAAAGAAAACGTGGTTCACAGCATTGCTGTGGAATCTTTTTCCACTTTTTTATGATTAAAACAAATTTAATTACAGTGCGGCCATTTCAAAGCATCTTTTATAGAAACAAAGCCAGCAGTTCAAATGGGCTACTCTAAACGGATTCTGTTTGCTCTGAAAATATATGCGTGTGATAAACATATTCCATTGTGCCTGTTTGGCCTTAACTAAACACCATCATCACTGATATTGTCAAGCTTTGCTGACCCAATGGAGTCATAAGAATATATGAACAGACACTTGGTGGCTGTTCTCTCTAGGAGAAACATCATCATTATCCTGTAAGAGTAATGATTAAAAACCTTTGTTCCAAAGAATCCTCAGTTTAGGAATTTATGCTATGTCCAGGTGAAGTTCACTGGGGTAGTCTTGGTAGCCAGTACCCACACACGAAACTCTCTGACCTATACCATCAACATCTCAAGTGATGGCTTGGATGAAAGGGGACAGCGGCATGGGAACGACAGGAGTGACCGAAATCTTCTGAAGGTTCAGATGACCAGCCCCTTACACAGAGCACACCTGCCGAAATGACTCACACTTCTGGGGAGGTCAGAATCACACACTCTGAGTTATTCCTTCCTGTCAGGAGCTCAGGGCGCAAAGACCCTTGAGGCTTACGAAACTCTGCGGTGCCAAAACAAGGGGAGGTGCCGCAGGTGTCGAGGATTACCAGGAAGCCGGAGGAGTTGTCCAAGAGACAGCGGAAGCGGCACACAAAGCTCCTCTCCAGGAAGGAGGAGTTCTCCGGGGGGATGTGGTGAGGGTCATAGGCAATGATGCTGCCGTCGGTCACCCTGCCACCACTATGCGTGCCTGCTGATTTGCGAATAACAGGGAGACCACAGTTATCAGCAAGCTGGTAGTCTCTAAAATGAGGGCTTGCTTTGAGATTGAAGATTACATACCTTCCCCATCGCTTTCCTCGCCAAACTGGGTGGGATTGAGGGCGAAGTGCAGCTGACTTTTAAACATGGCACGGTCGTCCGTGTGTATGAGCTCAAATACACTCTGGTGGATCACGTCCGACTGCAAAATAGGAAAGCAGCCAGATATCAAGAGTTCGGCAAGGAGACAGCACAAACCCCGTTTGGACCTGACCTTCTGTTTTTGGGCAGAACTCCAGTTTCATAGCGCAAATAGAAATGGTCCTTTGGTCTCTACCAGCCCGTGAGGGCACAGCTACACTGAGCTTGGTGTTTTATTGTCATTTGTAATGATTTTGTAATAACTATGGCATCAGGGACTTCTTCGTATGCCATTCTCTACAGATAGAGATAGCATGTTTGAGGCTAAAAAAGGCAGAGAAACCATGTAACTCAGGTTCTGAGCTTTTTTGCAGGTGGAATAAAATGCATCTGGTTTTGACAGATATTTCAGTTAGCACCTTCTCATCGCGTGTTTAGGTAACAGGCGGGTAAATCTGATATGCCACGGGGGTGCCAAGTCGAACTCTCATCCAGTGCAGAAAGGCCAAGTTCAGGATAGGGTGATGACACTCACCTGCAGGAAACCTAGGTAGTCCTGGATGGTGGGGGAAGCATAGAAGACGTATCCCTCTGAGGTGACCACCAGGACAAAGCCAGTCAGTGCCTGTCGGGGGGAAGGCCAAGGCTGTCAAGGTCACGTGACATAGTCACACAGTCTCAAATGAGGAGGCACATGCTTACACTCATACTTACAATGTGTAGATAGACATATACACAGAAATACGGGGTCTTACGCATGCTGACATATATGCAGCACACAAGGATCTACCTCTGGGCAGCCACACTTGCAAACGGAGTGAAAACATACAGTGGATGACACTTCGCATTCACATATTGCCTGTGCGTAGAATCACAGACTAAGGTATATAGGGCTCAAAAAGGCTACTTTTCATGTAATCCAGGGATGACAGAGAGACCTGAAAAGTGTCTGACAGATAAAGGCATGGCTTTTGCAGAGTAAACATTGCATAAGAGCGCCATGTTTCAAAACAGGTCAGACATTGTTTCCTGTGACACAGCTGTCAAGGCAGCCGTGTTGGGTCCATCATTTGCGTTTCCCTGTGTTTCCTTCACATCTACGCTGGGTTTTCTTGTGAGCCCTTAGTGTCTGTTTCCACATGCAGGCAGGCTGAGAGCCATGATCATGCTGGCTCTCACCGCAAAGCTTGTTACTTCAATAGTATTCTTTGGTCGTTCAGTTGACCCCGTTTGCCCAAAGCCTGAGAACGTGTGGCACACTCTGAGCCAGCTGCGAGGAGGACAGGTGCCCTGTTAGCAAACTGTAATGAGTAACATCCTACTCAGCAAGTCAGGGCTACATTGACTTTAAGTCATTATTAGTTTTGCTTTGAAAAGATCCTTCCGGGTTCTTCCAGATTATATAAGACCGGATATTGAGAGGGAGGTTACCGGCTAGCTGAGAGTCTGAGCATTACAAGAAGCAGAGCCAGCCGAAAATGACCCAAAAAGTGGGTGTCACCAGGCTGCCTGTTAGGCGCTGCTTCAGTTTGACTTGTCATCATGGGAGAGCTGGCGAATGCTCTCCAGACCCCAACGCTCACTTACCGTGGTGATGTACTGACACGTTCAAGTCAGGTGTGTTTATTCAAGAAGCCATCTCACGCATATTACGAAATTAACTTTGCTATCCTGGGGATCAGTGCACTCAGTATTATGTGAGCCACTTCCAGGATTACGACACCTCTTCCATATGCTCAGCTTTAAAACCCTCTGTTCAAAACATGGCTTTAAATTCCCAATCTGCACGTGAGGTGGCCAGGCCGATGTGGGTTGGTACACACAAGAAGCATGCAGCCCAAAACCACCAACTGGTCTCTTTAAATGTAATCACACTACTGGAGATATTTTTTCATAGCTTTTGTATGTTTTGTCTCCATCTTCTTCTTGCTGCAGGTAATATCAACAGTAGGTGCTTCTTCTGTGCCTTGTGAGTTTGGTCTCAGAGGCTTTAGACAAACCAAAATGCACGCATACAACAAGTGCTTCTGTAGAAAGGCAGACTGGGACAGCTGCCACCAGTGGAATGTCAGTGAATTTTCACATGGCTGCGCTGCTTATATGATTGTTCCTGTCAGTTCTGCTATTCACGTAAGTTCTGTTTGGGTCTTTGCCAGCGACTGAGTTTTATGGCCACAGCCTGTATGCTGTACTTTAACTGCGGAATTAATTCAGTGTTCGCACTTCTTAGGGAAAAACAGACTCAAACTGATTAGATCACATGCATTGGGCCAGCCAATCATCTGTGAGCACAAAGGAGCAGACCAGGGAGGCTGAAATCCATTGGCTAGTGGACTGATGACTTCATCACCACCCACCTGGAGCAGGAGGTCCCCTTCAGAGAAACCGATGCTGCTGATGGAGGGAACATTCACTCCGTTAGCTCCGGAAGAAGAGGGCTTGTCCACTGGCCAGCCAACACTGCCATTCTTCATGGTTGCTGCAGGGAGGTAAAAAGATGACATCACAAACAGAGCATGAGAATGCCAGGCAATACACAACCTCTCTCGCATGGCCCAACAATAACAAACACTCTTCCCCATTACCCATGGAGCCCTGCCCTTCTGCTGCCAGCCTCTCTTGCGATCATCATTGGAAACAGGGAGAGACTTGAAAGCAATTCGAGACGGGTTTATATGATTACAGGAAAGAGACTTGTGTCCTTCTTTGCCCTGGCCCTCATTCTGCAGTTTTTCCATCCCTGTTCATCCTCAAAGGGAACCGGAACGTACCAGGATTAGGGAAGGCTAAGCAAAAACAACTGGGGAAGACATGGTACGGTGTGCTGCCGAGCTAGGCTGGGATCTTGGTGGCCCCACATGTCACTCTTCCCGGAACGGCCTCGCGGCAAGGCCCCACGTATGATGCCGAGCAACGGCATTCACGACAAACCCGCTGACCTCCCACTAGGAAACCAGCCAGGAGTGCAGCTATGAAGCCTCCATTCCCCACTTGTGATTTTATACCTTTCCAGTGGACCTGCTGCTATAAGCATAAACACAACCAGTCACACACATCCACTTGACAAACCACATTCAGCCAACATCCACAGACCTTGTGCAAATCCTTTTCTTTTTTTAGAAACAAAACTGAGTTTCCGTGCTCCTGTTTCTTTCTCAGTCATCCCGTGCCCTTTGTTGACGCTTGCAGGAGTGGTTCTTTGGGATCTGAACCTTCAGGCTTCGCCGTGACTGTGTGCTGATTGGCTGCCGTGTGAGAAGCGTGTCATCACCCCCCTATTCTGAGACAGAGATTACATGTTTTTGTGGGCGTGGCACTACGTCAGAGGGTCTTAAGTTGCAAAATATGGGGACCAGAGGTATGTTTGATGGACATAACGTTATCCCCCATGATTTGGATAAAAAGCCTTTATATATATATTAATTTTCTCAAAAGATTAATTCAGGCAAAATGTCATAGGGTCTGATCAAGCTCCTATGGGACATATTACTGAAAATCTGGCTGATCCACACTTGGGCCCATTTGGGTTAGGGCAGGCCCTTTTGTAGAAAACAAGTCCAGGAGCAACCTCGAGAGGCCAGGTTCTGACACCAAACTACTAACCTGCTAAACTGCTACTGGGGCAAAAGGTTTCTGACCAAACAAAGTTCCTTTAGTCAAAAGAATGTAAAAGAAAGATCAGAACAAGCTAAGGTATCCGCTGGGAATACTGGTAAGGCATTGCTAGCTGATTTACCCTCTGGCGCAGGGTCCTTGGGTCACTCAGGCCATAACCTGGTAGACGGGACAGGTGGATCTACGTCAGCACAGCTGGGTTTCTAGGCAACGGTGTTTTAATTCTGGAGCGCTAGCTGCTTATCAGACTCCGTATCACACAGTGGAGTACAGAAAAACAGGCTTTCAGCATCTTCCCAGGGCACATGGATGTTTATGGCTCATTTGGGGGGGGGGGAAATGCAAGCCAAAAGATCCTTTACATAAACAAAAGGCCAGCTACTGATGCCACTCTCTGTGGTGCACAGCACTTAAACACACAAGTGAGGCGAAACAACCGGGGACTGACTAAATTCTGGGTCGATGTTAATATAGCTGTGTAAAAATGTGCATGGCTTGGGTTATTGCTGGCACCATGCTGCTTAAAACAAACATTACTACGATCCCTGTTGAGGACCTCAAACAACATGCCTAAAGCATTGCAGATGCCACATAGGACTGTGTGGGATTTTCGGGGGCGTTGTTGGGCCTGTCTGTAAGGTTCACCTCAACAGCAAGAACACAAAGGCAAGAAAGCTGCAGTGATGGAGCTGCATCAGGGAAACCGTTGTCCGGGGCTTCATGGATAGGCCTTGTGACACACCCCACTAGTGAGGCACTACTGAAAGCCTTCTCACATCACTGGGAGCCACGGCATCTCCACTTGAGCATGTATGAGTGAGCATGTGACTTATAAGCTACACCAGCCTAGCCTAGCTTAGCTTATGCAGGCAGGCTACCGGAGAGCAGCCTAGCCTGGCATAGTCCCAACCAGCCCAGGTCTATATGGTGAACTCTAGGCCTTTGGCTAGAGTTAACCCATGGCTGCCAGCCCCTTCTTCTCCTGTGTCTCACTGCAGGCAATACTTGGCCCAGTAGTCATGTTAGCACTTAAGTTTCAAATGGCTTCAGGCAGGTCTGGCAATAGCCGCCACATTTACAGCTACCCCTAGCATGTAATCAGCAGTTATTATACTGTACTAGGCTACATTTCATCACAGTACTGAACTTCAGAAATGCTGGTAGTGACCCCCAGCCCACTGACTTCAAAGAGAGTAACGTGGATGTGACAGCCACCATGCTTGCTGTTGGGCGGCCACCTCCCTGAACTCCGGAAATTGGGGAGGTGGGGGGGGGGGACATGCAGATGAAGATAGACAAGACCCACACAGGCAGTACACTACCATCACTTCATCTGTCCTCTTCTGGCAGGAGGAGAGGCGCAAATGGAAGGCACACAAAAACACAAAGGGGGGGGGGGGGTCTGTCATTTCGCAATGCCATGCAGCGGTATGGTGATGAAACGTTCTGGTCAGCACGCCGGTCTGGGTGAAGGGTTGCTCCGCGTCAGGCACGGCGGTGGCTCCGTGCCACGGACCCTGCGAGTCCCATTCAATGTGAACTACAGCTGTTTTGGGAAAATTGTAAGGAGTTTAAGAGCTAAGCCAAACAGGGTTCAACCCCCGCAGATGGAGGGGGCTGTTTCCATTACATTCTGCAAATGAGGGACACATGTGTAGCACGTGAATCTGAGGACAACTGGACCGGGAAAACAACAATAGAGGCTTCGTATACTATGCTCTCAGAGTGGCAAAAGGAACCACAAAGTCAAGGCACGTGGAGGATGTGGCCATATAGGACAGCTCACTCTAGAAAATACTCACTATGATGGAATGAGGTAGCCTCAGGTCCTTCTTAGGCCCAGGCGAGTGTGTGGACAACATTAAACTGTGCAGAGTCATAGTCAGTTTGTGATCTTTTGATGATTTGCACTTCAACAACTGCAGTCTGCTTTTCCTGCAAGTGCAGTTTGAGGCTCATCAAAGCCACTAACAGGTGCTGGATTGTGAAATGCACTCACAAACTGTATTTAATCAGTATCACAAGGAATTCCCCGCCTGCTGCAGAAAGGCAGGCTCACTACTCATGTGTACACAGTAGCACTTACATTTACCTATTTGGCAGATGCTTTTATCCAAAGCAATGTACATTTGAGAGAGCTGGGTCAGCCAGTCCCTGGAGCAATTGGGGGTTAGGGGCCTTGCTCAAGGGACCAACAGTAAAATGACTCTGCTCATCACATAGCACCAGCGAACGCCCGGTGTGTGATCTTGGCGTGGTAGTCTCTCTGGAAAGGAGTATGTTGTGAGTCCTCAATCTTTGTTCAGGCCCTTTAGCAAGACTCTAGCGACACTCGCTTAATTGCATCTTGGATTCTTTTAGAATCCCTCACATATAGTGACACTACACTGTACCCACATGGACATGGATCAATGCGCTTGCTACGATCTGGCCCATGGGTGGTTCCCTCTTCCAATAAGACTTGGCTAAAGCTGTACGATTGCTCCCCTTACCATGGGGTTAGGCTCTGGGGTGCTGACAGAAGGCCAGGTTTCTGACATACAGGCAGCCCTCACAGCCCTAACCTCCCCCCGCCCCCCAACGCCCTTGTTAATGAACAGAAATGAAGGAACAAAAAACACAATCTGTTTCCTGTGATATGGTGTCTAGGAAAAGGCCCTGGGTTTGTGTCTGTCTGTGTTGGTGTGTTTGTGTGTGATGACGGGGCCTCACTGCCCCCCCCCACTTCCCCTCAATCACAGAAGCCTGACTGCTACCTATAAAGAAGCATACATCTCCCTTTTTCTCCCTTCCTTTTTTTTGGGGGTGGTGTAAGCAGGCTCAGCCCCGCCTCCCAACTCACCCCCAGGACCTTCTAGCAAATCACATGACCAGGCACCCTTCCAAACCCCCCAGCCCTTTCCCAGCTGACACTTCATTTCCCAGAGCAGCTGATCGGCTGTGATTCACAGAGAGCCGATGATGGAGGTCGGGCTCATGGGATGGGGGCACTCCGCTCTCATTGGCTGATTTGAGGCCGTTGCGTGTGGAATAGGACTACATGCTCATGCACCTGAACTCCATTAGAAAACACTTCCCAGCACCACCACCCCACCTCCCCATTTCACATTTCCAAATGTCACTGGGCTCCAATGGGGCCCCACCCTGCCTCTGTACGGGCCTCCGTCAAAATGAACTGGGGCCCTAGGGGGCTGGCATGGGAGATCGGGCCCAGCCGAATGCCACTGCCAGGTCAGCAGGGGGCGACTGGTGGTAGCCACACCCAAAAAATAAATAACACCAGAAAAGTTTTTAATAATTCAGCCTTCAAGCTTTTTCCACTCAGTCTGTTTTTATAAAAGCTTCATAGTTCTCATGAGACTTTGAAGCATGTCAGAGGGCAAAGCAGGACCATTGAGTTGTTTTATTCCTAACATGTATGCAAAACACACATCCGGCCTCAGGCCTGATTCCCTTTTCTCATTAAGCTGTTAATATAATAAACTTAATCCATCCATCCACCTTCTATACCGCTTGTCTAGTACAGGGTCGCAGTCATTTAAGTTACAGTACAGTACAGTGAACTCACAGAAATATGTGAGGACATGTGTGATATTGATCATGTGACCAGTGGGGGAGAACAGTCACATGATCATTTGCATGGAGAGCAGGTTTCTGTAGATCATTAAGCCAGTGGCTCTCTCTTCTTTTGCTGTTGGTGAGAAGTGGTCCGGACAGGGCCGGATCTGAGTCTGTGATCCTGCACTTGACTGTGAGGAAGCCTGGGAACAGAACTGCTTTTGAGTCCGACACTGCCAAACGGACTTTAATCCCACACCACACACTTTATTACTCTAATTAGAAACAGTGGCAGCAGCGGGACCCAGTTGCTTATAAATGCAGAGGACACACCCCCCCCTCAGCCACAGACACGCCCCCGGGATCTCACACTGCTCCCCATCGCACTCCCCGCCGGTTACTAACGCTCAATGGCTCCTTTGTTTCTATGGCGGTGTCATCACTGACCCCCCCGCCAGAGAGCAGGTCCGGACCTGCAGACAGCGTCTGTCTCTGAGGGGTGGAGTGCGCGCTATCTGCATTTCCACATCTGCACTTTCCACTCTGAGCCCAGCCCAGACTCTGGCTCTCTCTCCTCTGTGGCGGCTTTCTCTCAGGGTAATGCCAGGCCATGGCACACTATTTTTAGCATCACACATGCTTCTGCCATTACAGGGACTAACTAACTACAGTCACAAAGTGTAACGTGCCCATATTTCCAAGCTACTTTCACCCCCCTACACTCACAAAGTGAGATGTGCCCATATTTCCAAGCTCCTTTTACCCCCCTACAGTCACAAAGTGAGATGTGCCCATATTTCCAAGCTCCTTTCACCCCCCTACAGTCACAAAGTGAGATGTGCCCATATTTCCAAGGTCCTTTCACCCCCGACAGTGAAAAAGTGAGACATACCCACATTTCCAAGCTCGTTTCACCTCCCTGCAGTCACAAAGTGAGAGGTGCCCAAATTTCTGAGCTCCTTTCAACCCCTGAAGTTGCACATACTGAAGAGGACAGTACTGTACTGAATAAGTATCTGCTACATGGATGCATACACATGTTGGCTTTTGTGTTCTGCTGTCTGCACAGGTGACCCACAAGTGGCATTGGCCATTTCAGCTGACAGAGTATGTTTGATTACAAATGACCATCAAAGGCAGTGTGAAGCACCAAATGCCTGGCAGACCTTCTCCCAAATTCTTCCATGGGGCAGCAGGCCTGTTGGCTCGGGATATGCAAGCTATCTGAAGAATGCAGACTTGTAGGAGAGGGTGATATGGCCGAAGAATGAGTCAAAAGAAATAGATGAAGCAAGAATATGAACAAGAAAAAAAACTGAAAAGTTTCCACAGACAGAAGTAGAAAGGCAGCTCAGGTGCCTGTTTAGGGCCTTATTTCTACCAGCGTGGTGCCGGATCTGGTGCTGGACATTCCAAATCCCAAGCTAGTTCCATGCGTTTCCACAGCAAAAAAAAA
>JAODKK010000001.1:48438722-48451973 GCA_026774405.1 Petrocephalus microphthalmus | reverse complement strand
GGATAGGCTCCGGACCCCCCGCGACCCTGAACAGGATAAGCGGGTTGGAAAATGGATGGATGGATGGATGGATGTTTTTAATTGGTGAGTGATGAGGATGGGAACTCTGGGGCCCAATCAGCTGTCAGCTGGGATCAGTGGCCCTGCCCCTGTATATATCCCTGCCTGGAGCGAAAGGAAATATCATGTTAGCTGTACGTTTAATGGTGTTTCTTCTGTAATCTTCTTCAGCTTCACCTTTGCAGCTGGTGCAGGCTTCTGGAACAGGCTTCTAGAGGTTTTATCTTCATGCCATGTTGCCTTGGCAGCAGCTGAACTAAGCAGATGGGGGGGCGGATGAGTCACCCATAGTGCATCTCTGCTCCAGGACCACGGTCTTGCCCGGAGACCTGGAGGAAGTCACCAAGCTCACAGCACGCTTTATCCACATGATCCCGCAGATCTTATTACTGGGAATCATTGTTTCTGGAGCTGCGACAATCTGGTTTTGTGTCCAGAGCACACTGCACCAGTGCCCAGCTGGGCTGCCGGGGTGAGACCAGTGACTGACATGTCTAACATGGACATGTGAGCGGGGTAGGACTGTGCCCTCTGAGGAAGGCTGTGCCAGTTTGGGGTGGCGGGTTCCATGCTGAAAGCACAGCTGTAGGTCCAATACTGAGATGGGCTTTTCAGATAACACGATAAGCACGAGGCAATGTGAGAAGCAGCTTCCATCGTAATGTACCTGGACATGCCCCAGAAATGCTCTCCATAAATCACAGGACTTAATCCCCCTAGAGCTTACCAACCAAGTGGTATTAGTTTGTTCGTTTAAGCGTTCAGACTCTTTTATGACTAATAAGGCCCTCTGAGAGCTGATTAACGCTTTGAGCACAATCCTGTAACGGCGATTCTGCCCTGTTTGTTTAGACCGCTATCCCCGGGCTACTCTGGCGCCGTGTCGAAAGGGCTTCGATCAGCTGACACGCCATCTCCCATAAGTACCTGTGTGTCAGATCCTCCTGTTCCACTTTTGAGGGAGGAAGGGTACTAAATTACTGAGAAGTCAAGACCCCAGAATGAAACGTCGATCTCCACCAGTTCTACATGCCATGATCATTTTTTCCTATGCTTATCAGACTTGTTGGTATTTATCGGAGCTAATTAAAATGATGATAAAATGAGAGTGTTATTTTTAATCAGCCAACAAACACCCTGCCCCTTAAGACACTTACCCCAGTACTTCTTAAACAAATATGCTGTACGTAAATTATGGCTGGCCCAGAAGCCGCCTGTGAAATATACAGCTTTAACCTTTACATTTAATAAGCGTCAGACTGTATCTTCATTCCTGCAGGGCTCCTCTCATGAAGCATCCTATTTGAAGTTGAGAACTAACATTTGCTCAGGATATTAGTGTTTGAAGTGTGTCCACAGGAGGCAGGAGGGATGGAGGAATAAGACGCAAAGGAGCCAACCTAGCTTTATCCGGTACACTTACGGGAGTGAAATTTACACTCCCACTAAATGGGGATGCAGGTCTCTCCTGTGCATGTTGAAACATCCCCCCACCCATTGACTGTGACATTTGAAAAAATGCCAGGTGCTTTGGGTGGATTGTGGGGTGCGGGGTGGGGTGGGGGAAGTGCAGGAGTACTTTACTCGGCATACTGGAGCAGCTCCACCAAGGTCTTGCTAAGTCAGAAACCTAAAACACACTGCAGAGCATAACGTTGAGACCTGGGGCGTGAATAAGTGCATAGACGCTTACAGGAGCACAGCGATTGAGCTGTAGGGGATGGGGCTCATTTAAACATGGAGTGTTTACTTTTTTCTAGATTGTTCCTCTTGCTCATGCACATAGAGTGTTACAGAGCGTGAATTTAGATATATAGATAGAAAGATAAAACAGTATTTGCACAGGCAATTGTTTTCAAGGTGATGGTACTATAGGGGTCACCATGGTACCTGGCAGCCCTGTCCCTGCATTTGCCTGTCACTGGGTTGGTCCGTTGTGTTTCTTGTCTGTGTCACATCTGCCTGACCCTCCTGTCTCCTCCCTAAGATAGCATGATGAGTCTTCTGCATGTTGCCCCTTGTTAGACTTTGTTTTTCAGCACCTTTTTGTCTCATCATCCCCCGTCCCATCATTGGCCTTGCCCCTCCTGTCTGCCCATGTCCTACCCCATATCGGCCCCCTCATCTTGACCCCTCACGGTCTCGCTTTGTTTCCCTGCTCCTGTTTTCATTAAATAATACCCCTTTTTGTTTCGACAAACGCCTGCCCTTGAGTCCTTCGTTCCGCACTTTGTGACAGTCTGGAGGTCGGCTGGTGGCTTCAGATAGCATCAGGCTCCTTCGATGTATCCAGTAATAACGACAAGCTGTAAACTGGGCTACTGGCTTAATTGGCTTGTGTTCTGCACTGGTCAGCATGGCTGAAGCCCCACTGGATGGGGACTCTCAGGTGGGAGGGGGAGGTTGCCACCATCTGCTTTAATTAGGATGTTCTTGGACATCTGTTTGTGCATCGTGGCTGCCTTGGACACTTGTGGGGCCAAGGGCATTGCTGGGCCAGCTGGTATTTCACACTTGTGGGGGGAGGGGGGCTATAACTTAGCAGACAGCCATGTTGCCTGATACTCCTGAGCCCCAGCTCTGACCACTGGTCACAGGCACATCAAAGTATAGCTACTGCTTCAGAGACTGTGAATCACTCCCATCTTAACCCGATAAGCAGCTGCTGAAAATACACTATATCCCAGGAGGCAACCGTGCTACCCACTGAGCCCAGACTGGGATCTTTGGTTTAGGGAAGTGATCGAATGACGAGCAGGGAATGAGAGCACAGGCAGCCCACAGGGTACCCATATCCTCTGTAATAGGCTCCAGCTGTTACGACTCAGCAGCTCTGGGAGTGTGACACAGGTGTGGAACTGGGTAGGAAGGTCAAAGTCTTTCAGGAGGTATTTTGTGTTTCCTTTTGGCCACTTATCTGGTAGTCAGGTGGGCTGTTCTGCATCGAACCATGTTGCTCAGTTAGCCCCGTGTCATGGTTTATGAGGACAGTGATCCATCTGATGTGCTCCCGGCATCTCCGGTTTTGGCTTTAAACAGCTGTGCCAAGCTTACGATCATCCTGTGTCAGACGGGATGGTGCATGTTCTTCCTCTCCTGCTTCTGGCTTCTCCGGGAGTCTAGCAGCTCTGGGTACAGATGGGCCAAGCCTCTGCAGAGATCCTTGGACCACCGCGAGGCCTTGTTTTTCCGTTTGGAACATAAGCACCTCTCCAAAATGTGCCGCTTTATAGAGCCTGTGGAGCTACACAGCACCAAGGCATAGAGTAGTCTGCTATTTATAGACAGAAGCATCCCAGCAGAGGTGTGGATTTATGCTGAATCGCAGCAAAAATCAGGTACTCTGTGTTTTCCAACATTTAGTCATGCTTCTCTGAGGCTGATGAGAGGAGCATCCCAGCCTCAGGTCGACCTCTGGCGTTTCCCTAATGGTCCTTCATTTGCAGACCTCTGCAGTTTAGCTTTCTCTGCTTGTTAGTAGTGTCCTATTTGACATATTTTGTTTTCACTCATTCGTCATCACTTGGCATATTGCCTCATGTGCCTAAATCAGTCAGACTCCTCATCACACCCCCCGGAACCAGAATTCACATCCTGAGAAGCAAATTGCTCCAGTAAATGCTGAATACTCAAGGGAGTCTTTTCCAGAAGAGTTTTATAAAGCCCCTTGGCATATTTGCATTGGCTATGTGGGGAGACAGTTTAGAGGCCTTATTCTGTCGGGGTTCAAGTCATAGGCCCATATTTCCTTCCCAGGATACTGGATATTCACGGGATGTTAAAATGTCCATGGTGTCCTACACAGCCCCTGTCCCCCTATTCATGATGAAGATAACTGGTGATCTGGTGAATGGGAGAAGCCGAAGGAGAGGACAATTAAGCTAAAAACTTTAAGCATAACTAGTCAGAAATATTATATTTATATTTACATATAAAATATTATAGCTAAGAATTAGTAAGGCATTTGAAAAAAAAAATATGACTCAACCTATCAATTGGCTGTCCAAAGGCTTTCTGCTGCAGTACAGACTTTAACATTGATCCTCAGCCAGGTTATCAGATCCAGACAGACTGCTGATTTCAGCAGAAAATTATAGCCAGGTTTTTATTTTTAAAAGAAAAGATGACCTCGATCTGTTGTGCCTTCTGGTCGTCACTCAGGTTGTTCAACATGACAGCAAGTGGCAGGATGGGAAAAAAGACCTCAACATATGCACCTCTGAGACTTTTTCCAATGTTAATTCACAGTGTGTTGACAGAGCCTTTGTCCTCTGTGTGTCGCTGTGGCTTTGAATTATGTCATAAAGTTTTCCATGAATTTTCCTATTCAGAAACCAGCAACACTCTTATAGCTTGGCACAAACAGCACAAATATAGCACAGATTTTGTCATCTGTTTCTGCCAGATGGAAGCTTCAAAAGGATGAATATATTCAGATTTCTCAAAAAGAAAAAGATATGTATAGAGTGCATTGAACAGAGGCTGGGGTGAATTTATGTAGGTAACTACAGGACTGAATGGCATTGTGGGAAACGGTCTAATCATCACTAGGGAAACTTCTCAGCTACCATAACGGTTGACTGACGTCAAGTGGGTGAATTACAGCTGAGCGCAAAGAAAAATGTCTGAGGATTAGAACAGGAGTGCAATCGCTGTAGACTTAAGCACGACAGGCTTGGAAGCTATTATGACAACAGCTGTAGTGTATTGTGACTGTAGTGTATTGTGCACTAACAAACAGGAGTGGGGAATAGCTGGCTTAAGCATTGAAGTTGGACAAGTGACTGGAAAAAGCCAGATGACTGAAGTGATTACAGCTGACTGTGTCCCCCAGCCTGTCAGCTCAGCCTGTTTCTGTACTGTCCCCCACTGTGTTGCCTGAAGAGGCTTATGTGAGAATGATACCTGCCCCACGCTGCCTCTGTCCGCTTCTAATTCATCCTCCACTAATCCAAGTTAAGTTCTGATCTCAATGGCGCCATGCATCATGAACTGCTGGTTTGCATATCGTTGCATCCCAAGTGATGCGTTGCAATTCAGGTTGGGGACTGCAGCCAGCTCATGCCACTGAGCCGCCACGTGATAAACTGGTTACTCAAAGGAGCCAGAGTAGCCGCGAGGCAGAGGGCGAGATTCACCAGAGTGGGTGGTACATCTGAAGTTAAAAGTGGCCTGGGTTGGTGGCTCAGCAGTATTCATGTTCCCAGTTTGGTGCTGTTCTAGTGATGATGGGCACAACTGTATCCAATGACAGGAATGATGAGAAAAATGAGAGATGAAGATAATGGCACCACAAGGCTCCATCCAGAATCACAATGCTCGCATAAATATGCACTTTGTGTATTTTTTGACATCAGTTGGTTGTTTCAGTCAAGTAATCATTAGAAGAAACACAAAACTAATCTGAAGTGAACATTTTTAATGCCCAGGCTGAGAGTTGGGGCCAGACCGGATGTCTGTTATGAAGTGGCTACTGTTTCGGCCCAGTCGGTATCCTTTGTTGTTTCTAGTCTCTGGGCTTCCTTAACACCAGCCTGTTTCTCAGGAATGGCTCCTGGCAGGGTGAGAGCACTGATTAATTTAACACCAGATTGATCATCTGGTTTGCCGTAACGACATTGGTGGGAGAATGATCATCAGTGAAATATAAAGCCTTCAATTACTTTCAAGTCCCCAGACTGCCCCCTACCCCCACACGCACTTTAGATGTGAGTAAGTTTTGAATTTTTCCATTCCAATACGAACCTTTTTGGAACCTAATGCTAATAGTAATTTTCTAACAATATTACTATGCGTTTTACATCAAAATAGATCGGCCATTTCCCATATTACAAATTAAGCTAAACATATCTTATTTATCTCTAGATGTAAGATAACTGTGATAAATGGAACGATTTACTGATTTTTCACCTTAAAATAATATGTTTTGTTTTCATTTTTTACCACAAGAGGGCGATATTGCACCAGAACAACAAACGGAAAGTGAGGTACTTTTACTTCTCTAAGTAATTTTCCCCCATCAGGTACAAGACTTGATTTTTGGTGCGTTTGTGGCTTTGCCGCAGTCAATATGAAGACGCTTGACGATGCACTCTCAATGGTATAAATGTTTAATACACTCAGAGTTTCATATTATTTAAACCTGTCATTGTAACTTCCGAAACGCTAAATGGCTGCTTTCGTTAGAAACTTCAGAAGATTAAAAATGAAACGGAATTTTAAAAATGTACTATTTTTTCCTGTGTATGCAAGCCATGGTACATAAACAATTCACAATGTTGTAATATTTTACTTAAGTTCCTGAACTTCGAACTGAATAACGAATCGTTTTGAAGTGTTTTGAAAATTGTGATACGTGGCGCTGTTTTTAGGATCAAGGATGTTGAGCTGTGGACATTTCTGGAAAAAAGTTAAAAAGTGGAAAGTTTGACTCAAGATGACCTGGAATCAATAACCTAACCAATGACTAAAATAATATCATTGACATTAGCATTCTGTAGTGTCAAACAGCAGTTTTTTTCAGCAGGGAATCAAAAACTGTTTTTGATGCTTTCCGAACTTGCATTTGGTCGCTGTCAATGCAGAAGGGAAGGGATGAGCCATGTGGGGTAAGAACAACAGTGAAGCCATGGAGCTGTAAAGCTCAGAGCAAGCTAGCGGCTCATCCACCTTCCAGACCATTATGTTCATAGTTATTTTGCAGAGGTGTACAACATCCATCTCTTACATGAGGCCATAGTCTTTTGAATCCCATGAGAACCTTTCCTGTCATTTCTAGATGTTCCCTACTGCCACAATGGATGGGAGGGGAGACACAAGAGCTGGCTGGCCTGTAGAACAGTCAAATACTAAAGAGACGGGCAGCTGATTGGACAAAATCCTTATGAAGATGAGACCATTGGACAGCTACATGCTGAGGACACAGCCAGTTGAGGGTGCTGTAGAGTGAATAGATGATGAACCATGATGAACCATGATGATTTGTTTTGTCATCACACTGTTGACCACTGTGGTGAACACAAACAGGTCATCACATTAAAACATTTACAGATAACAGATGACTTAATTAGCAGAGTCTGTGGTGTTATTTTCCATCAGAATACATTTGACCCTATGGTCTTTTTCCTCCATGGCTGCTGCGAATATTTACCCATCCACTTCGTTGAAAAAGCTCACCTTAACAGCCATGATCACAAACACTGTCCCTGTAAAGTCAACAGAAGGCTCCCCACAGTGATGTTCTCCAAAGGTCCCTGTTTCTCTCTGATCTTTCACCAGCTTGCTCAGAGCATCTTTTCGAGGCTTTTCTTCACGTCGGATCTCTGCCTCCTTCGCTCTCGTACTCTCATCTCAGGCCCGTCTTTTCCGTGGAATGTGCTCATTAACAACGAGACAAAAGATCCCCGGTACAAGAGGCTGGATGCATGTGCCACAGCCCAGGGAAAAGGGGCCCGTGCCCCACGTAGCAGCATGCAGACTAATGAGCCATCTTCCAGGAGAGCGACTATGCCTCCCGGTGTTTGGTTCATGGTGGTGCAGCTTATTTTAAGGATGTACAAACCTATTCTTCTTTTAGACTGGATAACTACTTCCAGCGCTTCCACCATTCTCCCTTCCCACTGGTCCTCACAGGCCAGGTGCTGCGTTCCTTTTGGTGAGATTGTGGGATCCGTACTTGGAAGCGGATTGTTCTGCAGGTATTTGTGTAAAATGCAGATGAAAATGAAAACTCCAGTCCTCAATGCTGCGCTTTCTTCCGTCGATATGACTGCTGATAAAAATAATTACCGGAGTTACGTAACGACATGCCACTTTATGTAATGTACGGCCAGCCTGTTGGTACGCTCCCACACAGCATTGAGCTGGACCCCCTCTACTCTCTGTCTGTGCCGTTTCGCAGTGTTAGCTAATTAGCCAAATTAAGTGTGTTTATTTTTGTTTACTTGGCAGTGCGCCTGTCCCACGGGGCTCTCGTTTTCATGGCCCCACGGTTCTCAGTCTGCAGGGGTCAATGCTGGTCAAATCCCGAGTGGAGACCTAAGAAAGCTTCTGCAGGAGTCGATGGCATGCCGTGGACCACCAGAACCCTGCCCTCCAGGTGAGCCCACTGTTCTCACGGGCTAAATGTCCAGCTCCAATTTTGATCTCCATGTCAAATACATAAAAAATGAAGTTGGGACTGACTTTGGGGAAACCTCAAGGAATCTAGTTAATTTGTTCCCTGGCTGTAATTAAACCCCCAACCTTCATAAATTACCATTTCATTACGAATTGGAAGCAAAACAGATTAAGATATTCATATATTCTTGGGCTGGCACTTGGGCTGTGCCCGATTAGATTTTAATGACATTTCTTTGTCTCAAACAAATGAGATGAGGCAGAGTAAGAACCTGTTTGTTTAGCCACAAATGACTACACTGTAAAGGTACTGTAGGCCCCTGGTTGGCTGATGATGCAGGCTTCTTTAAGGTCCCGCGCCCCTTTCTTCCTGATGAGGACCCGAGTATGTGTCTCTGGACAGTAGATTAGATTATCACATGCATTTAAGATCATAATCTGAAAGATGCAGTATGTACATTTTTTGGCATGTTGTGTTAATTCTTTAAAGCTTTATAATAAAAAAAATTAAAATGAACTAAAAATGAGATCTAATCACATCAATTTTTATTTGATATGGTATTGTACATATAACATGGTTAAATAGGACCCTCTTTATACAGAACATGTAAATTATACTTAAAAATGCATCAAAATGGCTTATCACTACAAATTCTTACTTATTCTTACAAAAAATTCTTACTTATTCATTCTTAATATCCCTGTAAAAACTCTTTAAAATATCAAGTTATTCACAAATTGCTTCTTACACACATCTTACCTCGAAATAAGTCAAAATGCAAAAACACGGGATTATATTTTAAAAAAAGTCATCACAAAAAATGGCAGCCATGTCATGCCAGGGTCAGCCTCAGGACTGTAGCTGTTCTGGTGAATTTGCAAGGGTGATGAAGCTGGCCTTTTTGTATGCGTCTACCAATCAGGCAGCCTCACTGCTTCTCTCCCTTGTGCCGTGGTGCGTCGTGGAGCCATGGAGCTTCCAGAATGTGGCTGGGGATGGCTGCCAATCTCTCCTAGCACCGCCTCCCACGTGCCGACACGGGGCATCAAATGGTTCCCATGTGCTGGCACCCCCGGCATCAAATGGCTTTGAACAGCAGGGTGATCCTCCTCCAAATACAGCAGGGAGTGGGCGGCGGGTTACGCATGTTACGTAGCGATACGCCGCGCTGCTGATTAACGTTAAAGCGCCGATCAAAGTCGCCCTGGCGGCCATGCTGATCCGCCTCTGATGGTTCCTGTACCCGAAAGAGGGAACCCACTGCTGTCCCCCACGGCATCTCTCCATGGAGCTCGGGGAGGCCGCTCCTACTCGCGATAAAATGCTGATGCGCTCCGGCTCCTCCTTAAAACATGAGGAGGCGGCAGCCCGACGGCGAGCTTCCCCCCCCCCCCCCCGGGGGGTTCTCATAGTCAGAAAAAGGCCTGGTATCATTACGATAAAAAAGTCACTTCTAGGTGAATAAATTGCTTTTCCTGTTCAGCTGCTTTTCAATGACTCGCCCTCCTCTGAGGGTGGATGTGCTTTGTAGTGAAACGCGCCGTTAATTCCTCGTGTTTCACATTCCGTCACAAGAGAGCGATGGGGCCAATTAATGTCACGTTGGCCCCATGTCCCCGCGCTGCTGCGGGCGGAGCCCTAGCCTTTGAGGGAAGTGTTTGTGTGTTACGAGGCAGAATGAGCTTGTCTGTGAGCTTCACGGAGCCCGGAGCCGTTTAGCCCCCTAGCTGTTAGCGCTTATCTTAATCCAGTCATGTTTATTACATCATGTGATTTAGTTGCTTAGCTTATTTTCTTCACGATAAGTATCCTCCCTGGCAACCCTTTCCATGTCAGTCATGAGTACAGCTGTTTACATTTACTCTCCTCTCATGAGCACACAACGTTACTGTCCCTCATGCCACTTTCTAGAACCTTCTGTTAAACATATAAACCACTTAATTAAGTTCATGATGGAGCTGCAGGGGGCACTAACTGGCTTTATGAAGACGCCCTGGCTGAAGGGATGCCAGGTCCTGACCTGAGAGCAGCAGCACCTCCACCAAGGCACCTGGCTGCTAATCAGGTCATTAGATTAGGGAGATAGCAGCGGGTTCCGTGGCGGGTTTTCTGGGATGAGAGTTGCTATGGTGAATGGGCGTCCTTGGGCAATCTGAGGAGACACGAGAGACAAGCAGCAAGATTGGAGGCCGTCTGCTCCAAGGATTCCGATACGGTAATGGGAAAGTGGAGCTCACTTCATCCTTATCAGGCCTCGGAGAGGGCGCGCCAGAACAATGCTTCCTGTAAAATATGTCTGTGAACGAAAACATATCCGACTGTATAAGCTCAGCCCAGTTTTTGGATGTTTAATGCAGCCTGGTTAAAATATGAGGGCCCAGAATTCATTATTCCTGGTAAAATGTATCACTGCAGTGAATTTGGCACCCGGAGCTAAACGAGCAGCATCCATCAGCATTAGGAATGGATCTGTTTTCCAGGAAGATGCCAAGTAATGGCGGGTAGTGCCTTTGGAGGCCTCTGTTCAGAGGGGGAATTGTGATGGATGTCTCGGCATCTCTGGGCCGACTCAGATGGGCGCCCTGCTCTCTGCGCCTGGCCCCACTCTCTGCACCAGGCTACAGCCCCGCAGCTGGATCTTTGCGTCGCCTCCCGCATGTGACTGTGGGCCTCGGGACAGCTTCTTGTTGTGGACTTCCTGTTTTCAGCCGCTGGCCTTTTTGGGGCCCTTGAGTTCTTTTGGCATAACATCACAGATTTAGAAACAGAGGGGCCGAGAGTGCATTCCAAAATAGTAGCTCCGTGACTGGCGCTAACATATGGACCCGACGTTTGAGACTGGTGTACTGATGTATCCTCTGAAAGTTAAACAGGTGATGAAGTTGGGCATGACAGGCTAGCGCAGGATGATGCTTTCGCTGCCTTAATGGGTAATCCCCACAGGGACAGTCCTGCCATCTTTCACTGAGGTTCACTTTGGATAAACAGCTTCTGCTTTTGTGTGAGGTCTAATAAATAGGGACTTGCTTTCAGTAGGGAGAGGACTGGCCAGGCTTCCTCCCCCAGCCTCGGGGGGGGGGGGGGGGGGGTTCTCTTCTTGTGCCTGATGAGGTGGGAATCACCCTTACTGGCTCCATGCAGGAGACACTGAACAGTGATGCCATGCCTCCTGGATCTAATACAAACAGCTGACCTGGTGGTTACACCCTCGGGACACAAGCATCCAGGATATCACCAAGCACTGGCTGGTTCCATATGCTCATATCCTGAGGGCTGGGTTTCCTGCCCACTTCTCATGTGCTGGAGTGAGTGTTGTTCTAATTATTGTCCTAATACTTTATTCATTTTTTATTTTACCTAAAACTGGTAAAAAAGGTTGCTTTTGCTGGAAAAATTGCAGGTAAAATATTTATGATAATATATGACATATAGTCATCTTTGACTGGATAAAGGACCAGAAGTGAATCCATACTTGTAAGGATTATCATAAATTGATTAAAAGTATCTCTGAAAGGGCAGTTAATGCTGCTTCCTGCCGATTGGCTAATGGCACCCTGTTAGCACAGCACTGCCAAGCGCTGTCCCCTCGTTGGTTCTGAGCTATAATAAAAGCGTGAGGCTGTGGCGCTATGCTGGCCTGATGGTTGTATTGACCGTGGGAGTTGCTTTTGATCCCAGATGGAGTTGTAATTGGAAGCAAAGGGCCGCCGTCAGTGCTGCAGCTGTAACCCCCCCCCCCCCCCCCCCCCCCCACACCCCACCACCACCACCCCCGACGCCCACGATCACATGCCACATCGCCGCAGGAGACCTGGGAGCCGTGATTAAGAACCACCTCCTGCTAATTCAGTACCGTAGGTAGGGCTTGGCGGGTGGAGGCTGGAGTTGTGCTAATGAAGTCACCGGGTGGCGCTGTTGGGGCACTGTGGGACAGATCAGAGTGCACCTGGGGGTAGCCTCAGCACTCGGCTAGTGTTGCTGCTGGGGGGGGGGGCATGGGACGAGGTGGAAATAAAGCACAGCAGACCTAGTTCATCTAACCTTTATACAAGATAATAGTCACCAGATAAGATATACACATATGTATACTACACAAACACAGAGGATACGGATACAGAGACGATTACTGGGTAGCTAACCTGCAGACCGGGGAAGAACACATTGTGGGTTTGTCTTTAGCATCCTGGGGGTCCCGCTGTGTGCACAGGCTCCAGATCCAGCCGGACTCTCAGTCGCCAAACACTGCCCCATACGCGACATGCAGAGGCCGGCCGGGAGCCGCCCTCGCGCTTTCCCGTGGTACCTTTCAGCTCGTATGAGTGGCTCGAATACATGATCTTAGTTCAAGCAACAGAAACTGGCCTTGAGTTAACAGCCATTTTTAATTTCTGCTGGATTGAGACCATTGGGTGACCGTTATTGGATTACTGTAACGACTAGTGCTTTATTAAGAATGTACAAACAAAGACACTTTTATTCCTCATGAAGGCAATGTTCCAAAAGGCCTTGCAGAGACTGGTAAGAGGTATGAAAACATGACGGAGCCTCAGTCCTAATTAAGAGCTGAACTGGAATAAGGCCAGCATACACAGAAAGTGGGTCCCCAGGTCTAGAATAAATAAATAAAAAAAAAAAACCTGTTTTAGAAAAGGAACATGGACTTCAGGCTGTCGTGTAACTTGCAGAAAGGCCAGCATGTGTATTTCTAAGCTGGGTTTCAGATGGGCCGCAGGCCTCTGTACCCGGGATAGGCCTAGGGCTCTGCGACACCCCCTCTCCACACTCGTGGCTCTGGTTTAGCGAGCGGGGGTCCCCCTTTAGGCAAGCGCTCAGGCCAGATCGGGGGCTCGCTGGCAGTGAAGGTGAGCTGGACGACCTTCAGCTAAACCAGCCCCCGGACGGCATTGAGAACTCGGGACCCGTGTGCGGTTACCCCCCCCCCTCTAGCGGGTGTCTGCTGGGACGGGAAAGCAAACCCACAGAGCGAGCCTTCCCCCGCGCGCGGCTCGTAGAGTTTCATTATTATTGCTTACAGGAACAAGCGGCAGTTACTGGAGTGATGGAAAGCCGGG
>JAODKK010000001.1:48401018-48414272 GCA_026774405.1 Petrocephalus microphthalmus | reverse complement strand
ACAGTCCATGACAAGATGTGGTGTCCTCGGAAGCTGGTGAACAGGCCTTTTTCAGCCTGACTGCAAACAGCCCAGCAATCATGCACAAATCCATCATCACTAAGGCTAAGGTCACAGACATAAAGAAACAAAATAAATGTAAAAGAACAGGCTTTGGCCAAAGACTTTGGACCGGCACCAATAATCGGTCTGCCTGGGAGGCTTGCACAAAGAGGGCCACATTTTTCTCACATTGGAAAAACAGTGTCTTTGTCCCAGTATCTCTGTCCCTCACAACCCCTAAGCTGGGTGCTTCTGTCCCTCGCATCCCATAAACTAGGCATCTCTGTCCCTCATGTCCCCTAAACTGGCCCAGTGTCTGTCCATCACGTCCCATAAACCAGGCGTCTCTATCCTTCATGTCCGCTAAGCTGGCCCGGTGTCTGTCCCTCTTGTCCACTAAGCTGTCACAGTGTTTCTGTTCCTCACATCCCCTAAGCCAGGCATCTCTATCCCTATCGTCCCCTAATCTGAACCAGTGTCTCCGTCACCCATGTCCCCCATAAAGTTGAATCGAGCCCCCAATCCATAGCGCATCCGTGTCATAATTAATACACCTGTAATCCTTGCTGTTGCAATTATATGTGTGTTACATGCTAATTATTTGTGTACTTCTTGTTTTGTGGCGGCTGCTTGTCTTTCCGGAATAACAGGAGGCATCGCTCTGCACGAGCGTGTTTAACATCCAAGGCAAATTACTGCTCGCGATTTAGCAGGGAGCCCTGGCGACTGGGAGCTGAATTAATTAGTGCTGCTTAATCACCTACAGCCTGACGAGCTGCAGGTACACACAGCAGCGGGGGGGGGGGGGGGAAAACAGGGGGGGGCCGCACTTTCCCTTAACAGCTCCCGTCATTGCAGTTTGACTGCGAGAAGCCAGCCCTGGACCCCTTGCATTACACTGGGGGAAAAACAGCAGCAGGGAAGAGTGACAGTGAGAATGAGAGGATGACTTCAGTGACAGAGGGGAAAAAGCACAATGTCACAGTGACTGACGGCTTATTCTGAGAGGAAATGCATGTCCTTTGTGGGTTCATCTGGTGAAGTCATGTGACCAACACTGATTGGCTGAAGAGTCCTCATACCTGGGATTTGAACAGCTGACCTAAAGATCATCCAAAAAACCTGCATACACACCTGCCCTTTGATTGCCCACCCCTGCTGTAGATGAATATAGCACCACTATACTATAGTAACTCTCTCTTACACTACTGTTGTTTCCACAGAAGCTGCACAATGATGTGCAGACCCTTAAGTAGTTGTGTATGTATCATACATCTTTAAGGACAGGACCAGCACCGAGGTGACGGACTATGAGAGCGATTCCCGTTAACGTGTGGCCACCACCCCACAGCCGCAGAGCACTGGAATTAGCAGACAGGCGGTTCATTAGGTCCAGGGCCTGAGGCTGCCTCACACCCTGCCCTTCCAGCTCAGAGCAGGAGTAGGAACTTACATGAATAAGCCGGTGGCCCAAAGCCTATGAGAGCATACTCACCGAAAGTCATGTACAGGACCGTCGGCGATGGGGGTGGCCGGGTGCCCCTTGGGAAGCCCCTCATGCCCTGGCAGGTGTTCATGGTGGTGGGAGGCTCTGCTGACGTGGGGGGTGGAGGGAGGGAGAGCCGGTGAGCTGGGGGTGCAAGATACTGACAGGGGGAGTCCTCAGGCAGATGGGAGGGACACTCTGCTCTGGATGAGCCTATAGAAAAGCAGAGAAAAGCATGCATGTAATTCCCAGGCATGTTTTCAGAGGCACATCTTCATAGACTCGCAAATTTCTCAACAGTAACTGATCCTAGGTCATATATCTGAGAAGCCTTCAAAAATATCAGTCTGGCAGAAAAACAGACAGCAGTCATCAGCAGCCAAACGGTGACTGCTGGTTCTGATAAAAATAATAATAATAATAGTTAGGTGTGCCATTATAAATTATTTAAAAGAAATTTGACTCTGCACCCTTTAAATGTAGTCTTGAAGTACAATTGCTTGACGTATGTGTCCACTGTAACAAAGGTCTGTCTGCATGCTAATACGTATATAATTTAATCTGAGTAAATTTTAATCAAGGAGTTTTGGCACGGTCTCACATCCTTTTGAGTTCCCCATTGCTCCTGCTCACAGGCGCATGCTGGACACCTACAACAGGGTTTTGAGTTGGTTAAAGTGTGACGTCACACAGTCTCCAGGGCTGGATCCAGGCATAGGCAATGTAGGCAGCTGCCCAAGGGTCCGACTGGCACAAGGGAGCCAAGAACAAAAATATATGTATAATTATATAGCCTACAGGAACAGTTACACTGATTAAATCTGGCCAATAGATCGGCAAATGTCCCCCCTAGCAGAGCTCTCCTCCTGCTGACATCTTACAGTACATGTGATCAGTGGATCATTGACACAGCATGGTTTTATTTTTTCTGTCAGAACTCCAAAAAATAGGCTCCAAAAAATAGCTCAAGTGGCCACTTGGGGGCGACTCTAACTGTGTCAGTCTAGGACCCCCAGAGAGCTTATTTCGTCCCTGTCTGTCTCTGCTGGATGCTGATTGGAAAATGACCCCTGTTTTGTGTGAAAGGCTCACTGACTTTTTACAAACCAACTTTGCCTGTTTGCGTCATTGCTCGGACTCCTAGATAGTCCCATGGCTCCTTCCCCACATGCTTCCAGATTGTTCTGTGCAGTTTGCATCCCTGCAGGGACCGTTTCTATATTCGTCATCAGTGTTCCTCCTCTTCGTTAAAGTTTATTTGGGAGTAATTATAACTCCTGAATTTAAAATGCTCAGAATTGAAAAAACAACAACAAAGTGTTTAAAAAAGTCAGCAGAGATCGAGACTGAGCAGTGATTTAAACTAGCTGCGAGCGTCGCTGCTCAGAGGGACGCGCCGGCATTAATGAGCCGCCTGTCATGTCCAGGCCCGCATTACGTGCCGGTAGGCAGAGCAGGGATGGTGCGACTCTACACTACGATTTATTTGCTGTGACTGAAATCTTCCATAAAAGCTGGCTTGTCATCAGGACACAGCTCTGGATCAAAACTGTTAAAGCACATGAAACAGTAAGCTGGAAGAGAGACTCACCGACTCTCTGACTCTGGATTTGGTACCTCAGCTTCTTCAGGTCTCTTGCCTGTGACCATGCGACGCACAGAAGTTTAGGTCTGAGCCTCTGCTGTTGTTATTTTTTTGTGCATATGTGGGCACACCCCTGACATGTGAGCCTGTGCTTTTTTCCCCCTTGTGACTTACCTTCTCTGATTGGCCAGTGGATGGATAAGCCCCTCCCCAATATGCAAATAGCCAGACCAGGCTGTAGCATGCCCAGGGTAGCACCGGGTAATCAGGGCTCCCCTGGATTTGGATAGGCTGTGTTAGGGGCTGTGATGTCAAGATGAGCCTTGGCTCCATATGGAGGCTAGCAAAGAGGGTAAGGTGAGGCTAGAGGTGGTCAGATAACCTGCATCAGCAGATTCTCAAACTGCATTTCCATGAGTCACCTTACCCTTCAGGACAAAGAGAATTTTAGATGCCAACCAACCAGGCAAACAAACAAGCAAAAAACAAAATAAGCAAGCATCCAAATTAAGCAACAAGCAAACAACCAACCAAACAAACCAACAAGCGAACAACCAAACAAACCAACAAGTAAGCACCCTGTTTCCTAGCGATGGCTCTATAATAAATCAGGAACCTTTGTGCCTGTTTGAATTGGAGCCCTCATCACTGGTCTAATGCAATTAAAAAATGTCATTCCTGTGCATAATTTCTGTTTGCTGTTGGTATTTATTACTTGCAGTAACATTTATTACTTGCAGAAATTACTCCCGGACTGTGGAGTGACTCTCCGACTACACCGGCTCACGAAAAGAAGAGAGACTCTCTCATCTTACCTCTGATGGGGAAATCGCTGTGGAAATTGGAAGCTGGTGTCAATTATTTGCCATTTGAAAAGACCTGGGAGTCGCTGGGAGTAAAGAGAGAGGGAAATGACATTGACGGTGGTGACAAGGCCTTTCCCATCTCTTGATCAGGTGGTGTACCTGCAGGTTCCATGGTCGTTCATCCCCCAGAATCGTGGGTGTGACCTGGGTGTCACCATCTGTGTCAGAGCGCACACGCACATGTGTGTGTGTTGTGCTCCCCCTGTGTTTGCATGGGTTTACACCCTCTGCTCACAAAAAAAGTGCTGATACTTTGCACTAATCTCGTGGCTCTCGACTGCCTTCTGTGTGTGGGTAGATGTTCATGTGTGTGTGACGTGTGCATGCATGTGACGGCCCTTAGGAGCCTGTGTGTCTGAACACTGAAGAATGCTTCGTGACTCCGTCATATAGCGCTGCAGGGTCCAGCTGCCCACTTCTCAGTTGGACATTTCGAACAACAGAGTGCCCCAATGTTAGTCTAACACCCTGCGGCTCTGCATCCCCGATACCAGTGGTGAGGGACATCCAATCTCCTGAATTCCAGTCAGAACCAAATCAGACTCCAGTGCAGGTCCAAGGCCCATCGTGGACGGTGTCAGTTGATTTGCGACACACGCCAAATGAAATTGTAAGTGGAGTTCACCATGAGTATCAGGTTGGTGTGAGATTATGCTGAGGGCTCCTCAAAAGGTGTCAGATCCAGAGCTGATGGAAGAGGCTATCAGCGTCATCATACCAGAATATCTGAGGGGGGGGGGGGAGTTGACTCATACCCAGAGGAATACATTGAGGCCACATTTGAATGTCAACCCAAATCTGCATGATCTGGGCTAGGAAATCCAGAATAATTATTCTACACTTAAACTCTCTAGTGAAATTGGCCTGCAAAGTATATCCACTGCATACAATCTTCCAGGCACCTTGAAGCCTGTAGGCCGCCCATCAAGTTCATTTCAAGGAGTAGATCTTCAAGGACTGAGAAGAAAATGAGACATATGCTAATGCCTTTTAGCACATACTATATACTGGAGATGTATTTACGGTAAAATACGGTAAATACGGTACATCTGCCCCTTCCGGTAAACCTAGATTAGCATGATTTGTGGTCCAGCATCTCTTTGCGATGTTGGTCTGGCCTTGTAAGTTGGCCAGGTAATGGTGTAATTACTCCAGGCTGTATTTTGCTAGCTGTGCCTGTCCTCTGAACCCACCTCAGTCTCCCCGGTGTCCTCGTACTGTGGTGATACTGTCACCCGTCCCTGTGTTACTCAAACACAGATGGCCATATTGCACCCGGGATACCCAGCTGTCCCTTAGCATAATCGTCCATCTTTCACAGACGAGTGTTGCTGTATACATACACACATTAAGCCACGCTGGCGACACGCATATCTCTGACAGCATGATGTGTGCCGTGTCCCGTGTCAGACTGCTACGTTAAAACAAAGGTCTCAGTGGTAAACAGTGCTGGTGTTGCAAGAGGGCGGTGGGGAGGTAATGAAAGCTGTCCTTGGCCTGACCTGGTCATCCGAGGTTAAGGCACTGCTCCTATGGAGACTATTTACCCACACGTGCACCTTCCTAGATGTGGGGCCAGCTGGACCCAGACATCCGACCATGTGGAAAGGTCACTTACTGCCCCCCCCCCCCCCCAATGGGAGACCGTGAACCAAGGCGTGGACGGGGCCGGTAGTGAATCTGTTATTTTTAATGCTGTGCTTTTTCAGATATTTTCATGGGGCTGCCTTTGTGCATTCAACGTAATTCACATGAACGGGAAAGCAGCAAATGACATGCCAAGCACACACACACACACACACACACATGCAGTTTACATGGTCTTTTGACGTGGTATTGTAACCTACTGGGGAAATCAGCTTCACATATCGACTGCAATCGCCCTACCCTGAAGGTGGCTGAGGCCTCAGACTGCCGAGGGTTAAACAAACTTCCTCTCCGAAGTTTCATGCATAATTGATGCCACTGGAAGAGTGTCAGTAGCCAAATATAAGCAGTCTGGAGACAAACCGATCCAGTTAATATCTTTATGATGGCACCTTATGGATTCCAGTCAGCTCTTGATGCCAGACCATTGTCCTGACTTATTGCAGAGTAAATAGGAGGAGGCTGCCCCTAATTAAAATGGCTTTTTAATTACCATTGTTTCCCATAATAATGAAACGGATATTCATGTTATATGAGCAGAGGGGCCAGATGCCATGTGACTCTTCAGGCTGTTATATTAATTACTACAAAAATGCCGAGTCCTGGTGTATATTGTATACGTAATGGAGATTGAAGGCATTCACAGGGAAGGATCTGACCGTTTACCCATTAATATTTCGCCTGTCTGTTTATTGTCAGGAACCCGCCGATTGTTTCATGTATTTGCATACGCTTGACAATCAGAGCAGCTGTGACTGTGGGTTTCCAACATAATAACCAACCAACATCTGGCTTCATGAGACACTATGCCCATAAAAAAACGTGACTGTGCCGTACGAAAGCCTATGCATTCTCTAAATAATAACCACATAGCTGTAGGTTTTTTACTCCAGACAAGGCTACAGATCTACATAGTGATTCCTGACAAAGACCCCCCCCCCATTAAATACAAGCCTCCCCCTGGGTGGAACCTTCTGGAAAAGTTGTTGGATTTGCATACATGTAAGATCGCCCTTTTCACTGATTGTCCAGAATGAAGTTTTAAACACTCTTCACCAGTCCTACAGACAGTAATGGCTCATTCCACGTATCCCCGTGAGCGAGTAGCAATTAGCCACTCAGGCTGCCAGACCTGCTGCTGGTGCCAGACTCAGCCGACTGTTTGTTCCCAAGAGAGAAACGCGCACCGAGGGAGCACGCTCCAGGGCCAGAGCCTGCAAACAAAGCCATTAGTGCCATTTCCACCGTGGGACAGTAATTATTTTGGAAGCTCTGCTTCACATGTGAATGATCAGCATAATGGTCACAATGTGCCCAGTGCCATACAGGGTCCGGTTGGACTGGGGTTTTGCTTCTGTTTGGAAGCAGCCACGCACACATTAACTGCCATGATGCCGGGGTCGCACTGAAAGCCAGGCAGATGGAGAGGCAGTCGTGTTCACAATGAAGTCAAAGTGGAGGGTTTCTCGATCATGTTTTAGAATCAATGAACCGTTAACTTGGGATATGTACTGTTCAGTCATTCACCTTCTTAACAATGTGGCTGCTGTGGACACACAATGCACAAAACACATTCATTATCAGATTGCACTGTTAAACCTGTTATCTAGGGTATAAACAGATCAAATAAAGAGAGATATACTGCTGACATATCGGCTCTGCTATTTACATATGGCAGATTCTGTAAATTCATTTAGTGATTTTTTTAATCTTCTCCTTCATTGGTCCCAAAGGGCTGTCCTGATAAATAGATCTTCCAAACATCAATGAGTCTCACGCAGTCCATCCCTGGTGAAGTCACCCTACTCGCACTGCAAAAGCATTTTAAATGCATTCCAAAGGATCACTTCTCAGAGGAAGAGGCATCTTGTGGGTATTAAAATTATGTGAGAGCTTTGTAAACATATAGTGCTCTCTGCACAACGGTGAGGAAACCTGGGAACTAAAAGTGGAAGAAAACTTGCAAAACAGAACACATGAGGCCTGTGGAGATTAAAAGCTGAAGCTTTAGTTTGACTGCTTACAGAATGTAAGAAGGGATGTTTTCTTGTGTGAGGAAAGTTCTTGAAGATAAGAGCTGAACTTAAAATGTTGGAAATGCACATGGTGAGAAACAACATCCAAATATTTGTCAATCTGAAGCAGTTACCCACCCCCCCGATCCATCCCAGCCTGTTTGTGGGGCCAGACACAGTCAATATATCCAAGACAAGGCTGCTAACAAGTTATTGCAGCCCAACAGCCAACTGCAAATGCTGTTATTATAATCTGTGGTGATGCAGGCAAACCTACCAATCATTTTTATTACTGCTTTGCAAGTAAATGGCTACAAGACTTGCAATATATCAAAATGTAGCTAAATAAATCATTATGCAAAGGCCATATTAGTCAATAATTTTGCTGAATTTTCCTTAGCTCTTAATGCTAATGTGTAATACTAGTAATCTTGGCTGCCCCTGGGATTTGCTTGACATGTTAAATTATCTTGTGATAATGGGGAATCCCGTAGCTTAAATCCAATTTGGCCAAACAGTAGAATACCCAGAATATTAGCTGATTATATCTTGGTTATTGTGTAGATTGCCATATCACTGTCACTATATTATTTTGAGAAAATGAAAAAGGTTCCGGAGACGGTTATATGAATGTGGAATAATTCAGGCAGTCATGAGCATGTGGAAGGCAGCAGCACTAATGCCTTTGGCTGGATCGTCTGAGACACTTGGCTTTCAGGGACTTCTTCTGCAGCCTGCTATAATCTTATCATTAGGTCAGATCCTCTATAACCATGGCAACAGGTACCCTGCTCCTGCTGCACTTACGCTGGGAGAGACGAGCGGGAAGCTCACGTGGAGGCTTGATGCTTGATGTGATTATGGAGAGATATCAGTGTGGCTTGATGCTTAATTATATTATCATGGAGAGATATCAATGTGGTTTGATGCTTAATTGTATTATCATGGAGAGATATCAGTGTGCGTTGATGCTTAATTGTACAATCATGGAGCGATATCAGTGTGCTTTGACGCTTAATTGTTGTGGTTTGATATTTAATTGTATTATCATGGAGAGATATCAGTGTGGCTTGATGTTTAATTGTATTATCATGGAGAGATATCAGTGTGGCTTGATGCTTAATTATATTATCATGGAGAGATATCAATGTGGTTTGATGCTTAATTGTATTATCATGGAGAGATATCAGTGTGCTTTGATGCTTAATTGTATTATCATGGTGAGATATCAGTGTGCTTTGATGCTTAATTGTTGTGGTTTGATGCTTAATTGTATTATCATGGAGAGATATCAGTGTGGCTTGATGCTTAATTGTATTATCATGGAGAGATATTAGTGTGGCTTGATGCTTAATTGTATTCATATATTTATATATTAGTAATGCTTGGTGATTGTAATTGTATTTTTGTTCGGTAAGGAAATTTCACTATTTCTTTCAGTTTGCCTCTATAAATAAATATGCTCTGTGCAACGTGGATAAATATGTAATGCAATGTGGGCAGGGAAGGTGTTGTTCTCAGAGAAAACAGCAACACTTGGCTTGAAGAAATGAGTGCGTTCTGTGAAATAGTTCTCACAACGAACTGCATCGTCATCTTCAGGTGTCTGACTCTTCACACAAGTCCCTAAAGGCCTCAGAATCCATCATCTGTGTCACTCATGGGCTTATTTATGGATTTTCTTATTGCTCATCATAGGTAATCATCACTGTTAGTCATTAGCATTATGCATGAATCTGACCCCTGTTGTTGACTGCATTCTGAAAACTATGACATGACCTTTGTATGCTGTTTAATTAATCTGTTTAATTAGTGCACTTAAAAATCATGCTTGCAAGCAAAAAAACCTATCCTCTCTTCTTGCTCATATCTGCACAATCCTTGCTCACTTGCTCGCTGGATCCTCTCTACATGCTTATGTCTGCACAACCCTCGTTCACTGCACAGGTTAAATTTGTAGATTTCAATGTATGTTTCGAAGTTCTGCTTTATTGAAGTTTACCCACACGCACATATGTATGACTCCAATTGCCACCTCAAATGTGCAATATTAAAACAGAATCTCTGAAAGATGTTAACTCATTTTAAGTCTTCTTCGCTCCGACATCATGACAGAGTGTGAAACTGGTTGTTCTCTCAATGATTGGTCAGCGATCTTCTTCATCTTCTTCCAAAGCAAACAGCCTATCAAAGCAGCTTTAAAGAAGTTGAGAAATCATCCACTGTTCTCACCTCCAAAGTCTCAAAATTCAACCTGTCAAGTGAGCGAGAGTTATGCAAGCGAGCAAGTGTGCAAGGGTTGTGCAGATGCAAGCACATAGAGAGGATGGGTATTCTGCTCGCGAGTGCATATGTGTGTTCTGTTTTTTATGTGCCTGGGTCTCAATACTAATTACATTAATATCTAATAGGTCAGGTTGACATTGTCTTGCCTGGTACTATAGTCTCTTATGAAGAATAGAACGTTTCCTTGGCCATCTGAACAAGAAAAAACATATTCTCAGGGATTTATAGTATGTTTGGGGGTCTAATTAAAACACAGTGTAATTCTACATGTAGGGCCTGGGGAGGTGGTTTTAATGACTATATGTCCCACTTTCTGGGTCCGATGACAGCCTGTCAGTCATTGATGATTCCCTTGTTGCACGGCTCCTATTAGAATCTCATTTAGTTCCAGTCCCTGTATTTCTTTTCTGTTGTTTTCTTTAACAGGTTTTTAATATTTTATATGTCAATGTCCATCCTTCAGGCAGAGAACAGCAGCATGTCCACTGTGGTCCCTGCCCTCCTTTCTGGCCACTGTCTTCTGGAAGATCAGGAATTCTTCATGAGCCATTTTCCTTTGTTTATGATTGAGGTGAAAAGCTTTTGATGGAGTGGATGATCTCATAATTGAATTTAAGGCAGACAAAGAGAAGCAAAATTTAGGTGCTCAGTGACTCAGGACTAATTGGAAATTGGAATCAATTAAAAACATGAGCATTACAATGTTAGGTTTATGGAAAAAAAGTCCAGTGCCATCGGCTTAGAGGAAGGGATGCAGAGGAACTGTTTCGCTGGTAGGACGGGAAATAATCAGCAGCACAGGGGCGGCTCATAAAAACTGCTGGATCAGCTGGAGAGCCTGGCCTGCTTCTGCCCCCGAGAACAAGCGTGCGTTAAAGATCCCATTATTTGTCTTTGACGGTCCATCATGTGGCATCTGGAGACCTTAACGGGGCTGGAAATAGCCCTCCTCAGGGGACAGGGTTAAAACATTAAGTGATGGTAAACATTCACCAACAGCAGACTTAATCGGCTCATCATACTCCACAAATAGCATCTACGATCTTCTGGAATATTCTTGGTGCATAGGAAGATGATGCATCGCAACCTTGTCAGATATCGATAAAAGTCAGTGAAAAATGTGGCGGTAGCCTTTAAATGTCACTGCGAGTCAGATCATGGGGACTGCCCCGCCGGAAAAAAGGCATGGGACTCAGCCCTAATGAGGGAAGATCAATAGGAGCACATTCATTAACCGCCACGTTGCAGCTTAGCCATGGCCAGAATCCGACACGCTCTGCCAAGACTACAGTGGTCCAGCCGCTTTGGAGCCAGATCTGCCGCCTGTGGGAAGGTGCTGAGTCCACACAGGGACTGTCAGTGTCACGCCTTATTTCTTCCATGTCAACATCTGGCAATTATCGTGACAGCAGTGTTTTATAAGAGACCAAAATGTGTCTACTGATGGCGTCCTCTTCCCCGGAAGGGTGGCTGTAAAATCGGCACTTACTGCTGCCGGGAACGCCTTCTAATTGCCCGTTTCTAAATTTAAAATACTGACAAGCAAAGTGATAAAACAGCAAGTCTGTTAAACTCCTAAAGACAGAGAGACTGGGGGTTGCTGCAGGTCACTGCTCCGGCAGACTTCGTATAGGAACGATAGGCAGCCTCTGGAATCTTCTATCTGCAGCTTGCCAGTTGTGCACCTGCCACCGGGGAACCTCCCGAGATCTACTACACTGCATCGTTCCTGAGTGGCCGTGTAACACTATCCTACCTGCTACCTGTTGCCTCAGGGGCAGATTTATGTCAGACACCTCTCATGAATCAGCACTGCAGTAGAAACTGCCGATACAGTCTCTCCATCTAGGGGGCGCTGCTTCCTCTAGGGCTCCAGGGGAGATAAAGCCTTTTCAGATACAGGCACCTCCTTCAGTGTCATGGAGTGGGGCAGAGCTGCTCCACCCACCATTCTGTGGACTGTGAAGGTAGCGGCCTGACCGCACAGAGCCTGCTTAGTGGAAGCGATCACGGGGCATATGTACAACAATTTGTTTTTCGACAGTAATGATTAAAAGCTTTTGAGGTGCCTTTCGGCCTGCAGTGTCTGTGAATGGCCCCAGAAGATGTGCTTAGAATCAGACAGGCACACGGACAGTCTCGTGCTGTACATTTAACCATAGTCTAAATGTGCAGGCTGCGTTTCTCCTAATAAAGCACTCTTGTTCGCCTCTGGTGCTGTTCCACCAGTGTGTTCCCAAACCTGAGCCAGGGCAACGTTCAGATGCTGTCTTTTCTCCCTGGAAGACCACGGGCTGGAGTGAGCTGGCATTTCTGAAATATGCCAATAGGTGGTGCTGTGTTGCCTTGGTGAGGCAGCCGCAGTGAGGTGTAGACGAACCCTCGCGGGGTGAGTGAAGCTCATCTTTCGGCTGAAGAGGGCCCGCATAATTAGAAGTGAGTAGTTTCCGGCACTGGAGGGACTGTGAGGAGGGGCCGTCCGCCACACCGTACGTCACCGCGATCGATCTCCGGGCTGCGTGCGTCTGAGTCACATGGGCAGAAACGAAGAGGTAAACTGTACACAGTGCATCAGAAGCTGCTTTTCATGGCTCACTTCATGACACCTCTGTAGATACGGGTCACACTGAGTCAAAGGTCACTGGATCCACCCGCTGGATTTCCTCATTGACCCTAAATTTGCATGAAACACGTGAAAGCTGAGCTTAAAAGGAAGCGATTTTCCTTATAAAAAGCTGCTTTTTAAGAAGTATGCCTTCTTCTTCCATTTAGAGCATCTAAAACTCCCACAACTGCGAGATGAAAATGAATTATCATTCTTAATGGGATGCGACGGTGCAGTAAAATGACCAGGAACAAAATAAAAAATAAATCCGGTTATGTTTTTATTTGTTTGATATTGGCCTTTAAAACTTTAAAATGGTGTTCTCTTTGAAAGAGAACGCAGTGAAATGTTATTGATTGGGGGAGAAGAGGCTAGCACTGCATCCCACACGTGGGTCAGACGTGAGCGGCAATGAAAGCGTTCACCTTTCACTAATGCTCGTTTTACATAATATACACAAACAAGGAGACGCTCCCACTGTGTTTGATTACTTTTTTCCCCTCTGGCTTAAGCACTAATTTGTTGACTTTAAGATATTTCTGGAATGTTCTTCGCACAAGAGTCTTTTTAAAAACACAGATGCAAAAAAAAAACATTTAGTGGATGAAATACAAGGATGATGGAAGCAAAGAGATAACTTAAGAAGGTGGGTGATATGGAGGAGCCAACCAGGCTTGGAAGAGGGGAATAACTGGGAGGGGGCCAGCAGGGCAAGGCTGACT
>JAODKK010000001.1:48342086-48353525 GCA_026774405.1 Petrocephalus microphthalmus | reverse complement strand
CAGTGCTACCCACCGCACCACCGTGCCACCCGTCAATGGAATCAAAAAAATAAAAATGCCAAAAGTCTTGTATTTGGGCTGGTTACCTATGGTTAAGGTTAGGGCTGGGTTGAGGATTAGGGTTTTTCCCATAGAAATGAATGGAAGGTCCCAATTTAGATAGGTATGCCGAGACTGATTGTGTGCGTGTGTGTGTGTGTGTGTGTGTGTGCGTACCCATTCATCCCATTGAGGGAATGTCCATTCATCCAGGATAAATGATCATTACTGGTCCAACACATGTTAAGATGCAAAAAATGAGCACGTCATCCACTGAGCCACACGGACTGGGAAGTAATTTGTTGGTAAGAGGTTTTCCATAATCCGATTTGTGTAATTAAAATTATTCCAAATATTATCTTAATGTTGCATGGAATAGTCTGACCCCTGGTTTAAAGAACTTTATTATAGCATTTAGAGCTCAGAAGTTTTGAACATAAGGGCACAGGGTTGAGTGCCATCAAACACCAGCAGTTCAGGTCAGCAACCATGTTCTCCTGCAACTGATTAAAAAACATTTTCAACAGAAGTAAAACCAAAGGAGCATGTTACTCTAGTCTTACTAATCATGATGAGCTGTGAGTACCCGTCACCTAGACATGCAAACGAGCCTGCAATTAGCCAGATTAGATAGAAGTGCCTGTACCAGTAACAGAGCTGGGTAGATTTGGGTTCAGGCTGTTCAGGTTGAGGCTGGTGATGTGCCTCAGGAATGAGACTCATTTTCTGTATGTAGAGATCCTGCTGTGATTTATGTTCCTGCTACACAAATCAGCAGCCTCATTATTCCTCTGTGTGCTGCAAACTAGGCGTGAAGCTAGAGGGAAATTGTCAAGGAAAAAAAAACAAAAAAGCCAATGGCAGAAGGGTCTGTAATCTTCTTTCTTCCCTTGGTTTGTCCTGTTTTTCCATAGGCATAGAAGGGGAATGTTTCAGTAGCAGGGAAATGTTTAAGGGTGTTCTCATACTTGGCCCAGTTGCCTTGTAAAGTGCGTGAGTATGATTACCCCCCCCCCCACACACACACACACTCCTCTGCTGGTCTGTGCTCACACACTTTTGTCATCGCCATGCGACTTTCTTGTGCTGGGGAAAACATGGAAAAGAAAGATCTATCGCACTGCACAATGACATTAATGATTAATGTCCTCATTTGGAGTTGATTTGGGTGTGATGGCACACATAGTTTTATCTAGTATTCAATGCAGCAATTTTATTTATTCACGCTGCACGTATAAGAAAGTACCATATCTCAGAGTTTTTCAACCAGTTGTTCCTGGACACTCTCGTCAGTCCAGATTTTCCAGGAAACACTGCATCTCTGCCATAGAGCGAAGTGATCCTTTGCCTCCATGATTGTGACATGTTTGCCACTACTCAATCTGATCATAAATCATAATTCATAATCTTAATTATTTGCATAACACAGATTTGTGGGGAAAAAAAGCCTACTCTACGTTCCTTCCGCGTCGGGTTCATGTACTGTATAGTGTACATGTGCATATGTGTGTATCAGTCACATCATTGACGTCATGTCTGAGTTCCATGCCTGGGCTCAGTTTGGAGATCACACTTCATAATTATATTGCCCAACTTCAACTAACCATGCTCGGGCTAAGCTCTTCAAGTGGGCCCAGCTACAGTTAAGCATACCGTGCCCAAGCATCGGTACAGAGTGGTCACACTAGTCAAACAAACTGAAATTTGGTGGTTGAATGTGCTTGGACGCATTCAACCCCTTATGGTGAAAAGCACAACTAATGCTGCAGGCCGGACAGCCTCGAGTGTCGAGGTTGGACTGGGGCTCCTTTGTTACAGTTTTTCTCAGTCACATTGGTACATTTTTCAGATCATAAATGCAAAGTCTCACTCTTTTGGTCAAATTGCAAATGTTTTAGCACAGTCATGCAAATGATTATGTACAATCACCCGCTGATTCTTACATTATCATTTATGTCATGTTGGTCAAAATGCATTTTACTGGTACTCTGTTGAACAGTCTTAAGTGTTACATTAGGTTGTTTTAGGCTGTTTAAAGTGTTACATCAACCAATAATCAAACAGTTCTTTAAAATAGCTCAGAGGTGCATCTCATGAACCTTCAGGTGGCAAGCATATATTGAAAGGGCACAACAGAGTATTACAGTTTGACAATGGAAGAACAACAAGGAAATGAACAGGGTCAATAGCTGGCAAGAAGAAGAGGAGTGAGGCTGCATGGTGGAAGGGTAAGGAGGCAAAACAGAGGAATGAGGCCAAGAACAGAGGCACAGCCATGATGAAGTAAGGGCCACAATTGTGGACCAACCTTGTGCATTTTCAATCATCGTCATCAAAACCTTAGCCATAGTTTACAGTGGAAAATACTTAGAGTAGAGTTGTACTTACAACATAACTAAGCATTTTGACTATCTTGTTCCTGAGCAATGACACAAGGATTTGTCATTCTGATGGCACTGAGAAGTTCATTGATAGAAAAAAATAATTTTGAGGGATGGAATAAGGATTTTGAGAAGGTTACAGGTTTCCCAGGTAATCCATTATGTGCTGCTGTTTGTACGAATTATTTCGAGAAATGCACTTATCGTTTCCCAAATGTTAAGTGTCATGGTTCCCCCCGCCCGATCCTCCTGTGTGCCACGCCCCCTCGTTGCCCTCGAGTGGAATCCCAGCGTTCGCCAGCCGTCTCTTGTTTATTGTCATTAGTGCAGTGTATTTCAGTCCGCGTTCAAGTCTGTTTCCTATCATTGACGTCTCCTAAAGGTCTTGTTGAAGTCTCGTGTTTACGTTGCCTGTTCTTGTGACGGCAAAATAAAGCTCCCAACCGGGAGATTCCTTGAAGTCCTGAGTTCGCCTGTTCCCTTGCTCGCCCCCGACGTGACATTAAGGATGATTCAAGAAACGTACCAAAGCGAAAACTGTATGCCATTTATACATGTGGTCTCCAGATGTTGTCCAGAGAAACAGGTCCAGACATTTTCCAGAGTTGCCATTTCACACATTTGGCACACAGCCGGAGATTATTCGTGTCACATGCCTTCACACCTTACAAGAATTACTCTGGTTTAGACAAGGGGTGGCGTTTGGGTAGAGCATGCAGGAGGCTGGACATGATGCTAAAAGTATGCTGTCGAAAATACTGTGTTCTTCACCCTCGGATGTTTCTATTCTTCCATTTTCATACCAGCCACATGTCACCGACACGCCCACTCGCACGCCGAAAATTCTCTGGAATTCTCCTGCTCCATTCACACATTGGGGGCAAATTGGAAATTACCCAGCCTTTGTACTAGGGAGCTAGCAGGGTAAAGTCTGTTTAATGTCTGGAGCAACTGATTAGAACATTTGCTGTCACACATACTGTACAGCCCCTCTGGGTAATGGCTGTAAGAGTTCAGGGTGGCAGTGCATGTCTGAAAGGGGCTGTACTGTCCTTAGAGAGTGTGCCCCTTTACTCACGCCGGGGGCATGGGCACTCAGAAGGGGGTGGGCAGCCGGCAGCTCCTCTGTTACTCTCCCCACACAGTGATGCTCCTTACATTGTCACTCTGGGCTGATTCATTTATCCATTCACTTTCTGTACTATCTGGTCCTATGCAGAGTTGGGGGGTCCAGGGCCTATCCCAGCAAGTTTAGGCTGATTTAGCAAAATAATTGTCCCAGCTGAATACAGTTTTGATGCCTCTATATATGTAGTTTATTTATTTAAATTTAAGAAATGCTACAGTGAATTAGTTTCCTAAACTTCCTTCAAGAGCCAGGGGCAGACGGGCATGATCTACTGCCAATTTAGCAACTGCTGGGGATTTGAGATGAAAAAAAAGCCCAGATTTAATTAAATCTTCAGAGACTGTTAAGCAGTAATTATTGTTCTTCATCACGGGCTGCCTCACAGGCAGGCTGTGTCGCGTGGCGTGTCCCCCTAACCCCGCCCCCGGCAATAAGAGTGTTATCCTTATGGCTAAACAGAAGATAACTCCCTTTTAAGGGCTATTCATGGTGCCATTGGTACTAAATGAGGCTCTCATGTTGAAGATTTAGATAAGTCTGCATATAAAAATGTCTACCTACAGCCGGGATTATTACGACTGGAAGTGGCCAATCAGGCGCCGTCTCGGAGCGGCAAGATAAGGCTCCATGGCAATTCAGCGGGCAATCCTCTACTCCCATCCTTCTGCCAGTCAGAGTATCTGGCACAAGAGGAATCGCTTCATTACCGGTATGTCCCCGAAGCAGGCGGCCAGCCAGTCGATTTTTTTCCCGGACTCTTTCAACAACCTGAGACGGTAATTGGGGCTGTCATTCTCAGCCTGCCGTCGTGCCTGTCGTCTGCGAATGGCCAGGCAATGATGCCGTCATTGAGCATTTTGTACACTCTTCTGCTGCGCATTTAATGAAGCACGTTTAGGAAAACAATTATGTGTGTGTGCAGAGATGTTATGAGTTATACAAAAAGCAAATACAGCGATTAAGCATGTTTGATTAGCAAACGCAGTAAAACAAGTAGTCCTCCTCTAGGTCTTGTAATGGATGATAACAAGATCTTGCCATGCTGTAAAAATATTAAAATACTACAGAGTGAAACAGATATTTTATAGAGATTTTGAGTCACTCCTTTTCCAGATACAACACCATGTACATCATTTGTTTTATATATATATATATATAAATAAATATAAAATTTCCATGTGAAACTGACTGAAGGCACTTTAATCTGTTAATCCTTTATGGTGGCATGTACGCGGAGGTCATAACAGGTTCTTGCCAGCGGGGTCCAGCGGAAAATTCCCGTTAATTAAGCATAGCTGACATTTAATTTTAATGGACATCTGTGGTGATACCTCCTGATAAACCAGAAGGCTAATGCAAATATATAATAAAAAATATACATTTTCATTTCATCCTGCGTAGGGTGTAGCTTGCGCTGGTGTCCTGTGCTGCCAGGGATAGGCTCCAGGCCCCCTGTGACCCTAACCAGCATAAGCAGATAGTAGATGATATTTTTATGTTCAGATTAATGCCATTAGGTAGCTAGACCCCTATTATTCAGTGATAATGATATACTTGCCTTGTTAACCTTCATGGATTGTGCCTGATGTAATAGCAATTTTCACATTTCTAAAATATCACAGCTGAGAATAGAGGCTGATGTCTGCTGGAGCCTGTCAGGCTGTTGTATGGTGATGGTATCAAGGTGACCTCGCCGGGGTGCTCTTCGAGCCACGGCCTCACCACGTGCACGGCGCTGAGCCGTTTCAGAGAGGATTATTGCGCTGACAGGAGGAAACGCAGACAGAGCTGGCCTGGTTTGCCGCTGTAGCCTCATCACGCAGACCATCGGAGACAAATAAGCGGGGATTAAGGGAGATTGCAGTTCATGGCACTCCCTCCCGGTGCGTACCCCTATCCGTCAGAAGGGGCGGTGTATGGCTCAGTGGGTTTGTACACCAGACCTGTGATTGGAGGGTCAGCAGACTGATGTCACTTTTGGGTCCTTGAGCAAAGCCCTTAACCCTAATCGTTCCAGGGCCTGACTGACCCAGCTTTCTCATTTTCTGCTAATAAATCCATACATTCATTTTCTACAACCGCTTTTCTTATTCAGGGTCATGGGGGGTAGGAGGGAGGGGTGTACTAGAGCCAATGGCATGAGGCAGAGAACAACACAGGATGGGGGCACCAGCCCATCGTAAAGGAGAGCAGGGTCAGGGGGTCACGGCCTTCTACCTGCCCCTTGGGTTTCTCGTTTCCTGATTACAAGCCATGACTGCTCTCCTGGCTCCAGCCTATGCCCTGCTTTTGGATGGTCATCTAGCAAGTCCCACTAAGTGCCTAGGTATCTGAAGTGCTGCCCTCTGCTGGACTGGCCATCTTAGTGCTCAGGGATTCAGACATTTCTTTGCTCAACCCGTGATTCTAATTGCCAGTTTTAGTCCTTCCGTGTCCATTTTTTTCTTCCTGCCAAGTGCAAACTTTAGTAGCAACTGGCTCATGTTCCTGCTGTAGGGTCCAGTCAGCACCAGTGAAACCATCAAACGACATATGCGTCCGCCTATGGCGCCATCTTCTGCAGGAACACTGATTTGGCAAGCCGATTTTCTCCAGCATCATGAGGATGGAAGGGAAGCTTGCTGAGTTCTGCCGCATTGTGACTGATGTCCTCTGCGTCCGCGTGCTGTAGAATATCCAGCAATCTCCATCAGGTGCTTAACCGGGTCCATCCCTGCAGGGTTACACATCATAAAAAACTATTTGTGCTAAGTGCTCTGGCAGTGCTAACCGACAGTGCTGCTTGTAAGCGCACTGTTCTCCATTTCCATCCCCATTACTCTGATTTACTTTACCAAACCACTCCCCTTTCACCAGCAATAAATATCGCAGGGTGAACCATTCTCAGCTCAGGTGTGTCTGGCAAGGATTTGTGCCATTTGCTCATTTCATATGAACCGACATGATTTTGAACACTTCTGCTGTGCTGCACTGTATGGGACTAGATACGCTAAACAGACATGGATTTACAGGGTGAGAAACTTCAAATTAAATTAACCATGAGGGCCTCCATTCTGCACAGTCTAGGGGGGGGGGTGAGGGAATGGGGCCCTCATGACGTGTGTAATAACCCTGCAAAGCCATAGCTTGTAGCTAACATAGGACATGCGCCTACTAGTCCACTCTACAAACCCCACCCCCCCGAAGCTGGGGGGCTCGCCGAGTGTTGGGAGGAAGAACGACAACAAAATGGGCTACTGGAAAATTCCAGACTGCTTGGAAATACTGTAAGCATGGGTTTATCTCAAATGTGCCCTTATAACCTGCCAATCATTATTCAATCCATTATTCAGAAAATGTGATGTAGAAGTGTGTGAGTGTATATGCTTTAAATAAAATTGGCTTCTATTTTTTTTTTTTGAATGAGAAAAACTGCACACTTGGTACAATTATGCACCCTTTATACAATATGAAAAATATGAAATTATGATTTTGTTTTGGCTTTGCCTGAGATCCTCTCATGTTTTCTTCTCATATGATTAAGATTTTTTGTTTCCAGTGTGTGTGTGTGCCAAACAAAGGTAAAGGTGAGCCTGTGTGTGTGTGTGTGTGTGTGTGCCAAACACACACACACACACACACACACACACACACAGGCTCACCTTTAACTCCTGAGGGCATAACCCTAATTCCACCTATGACATCCTTAACCCTTACCCAGTCCTAACCTTCTCTATAAGTAACCAAACAAAATATAAGAGTTTTGGCATTTTTCATCACAGATTATTATGAAATTGAGGTTATCCTTAGAAAAACTGTAAAAAGAAACAGCTTTTTATCACATTGTGGGGTCATTGGGTGCTAACAATGCAATAATTAGAGATTCTCTCTCTATCTCTTTCTCTCTCTCACACACACACATACACACACTCAGCACCAGGCAAATGATAATATGATGTGCTTTTTACCCTCCTAAGCTGTTGCCATTCATTTGAAGCTGGATTGTGGTGCCTGGCTGAGAATCAGGCTCTCACACCATGTCTTTATCAGTCCGGGGAAATGAAATTCAGCTGCTTACAGTAATTTTACACCCCAGAGTACAAACTATCTACTAGCAGTCATATGTCAGTAAAGCTGTTTACTGTGCACCTAAGTATTAGTAACTCAAGACCCCAGAAATCCCCGAGCACTACAATGGCCAGTCCAACAGGGGGCAGCACCGTGGATCCCGAGCTGCTCAGTGGGACTTGCCAGGCGACCGTCCAAAAGCAGGGAAATCAGGAGAAGAGGAACCCAAGGAGCAGGTGGTTGAGGATCACGGGAGGAAGACCTGTGAGAGAGGTCATGGTTGCTCCCTCCTGAATGTGTTGTACCTAAAATGCGCTGCCCTCTAGAGTATGGGAGAACTTCACACACTGTATTAAAAATGGGTTTGTGGTGGGTTTTGTCCATGCCTATCTCATATTTAATACTACAGATGTATCCTTTTGCCTAATCTGTATTTCGGCAGACTAAGGTAAGGAAGGAATGTTTCAGACAGGCTTGTAATCCAATATCACATTATATGTCTGTGACCAGTGATTAAGATTTCAGAGTGGAAACCGTGAGTGACTGGATGCCCCACTAAGCCAGCTGAGGGGCTTTGCAATTCAAATCTTGCCTGGATTGTTATTTATCAAAGGCAATTTTACATTGCTTGCTGTGTGAAGTATGTAATGCCATTACTTAGAGCTGTGTAGCTGTGCAATTCAAAAATAATCTTTATGATAACAGTCTTGTGTGTGTGTATGTGTGTGTGTGTGTGTGTTTTGTAATTAAAAGAAAAAGTAATTTAGTTTGCACTGAGGAAAGTCATCATAAGGAATATTTTGGTGGCTGTGCGGGTCTGTGGGTTACTGTTTGTTATCAGAAGGGTGCTAGTTCAAATCCCAGAGTAGTGATTTCACCATTGTGCACTAGAGCAAGGCCCTTAACCCACTCCAGCAACTGCCTGACCCTGCTTCTTCAATTTTACTTTGGACAAAAGCATCTGATAAATAACATCTAATTGTAAATGTATCAGGGCTCCTTAAACACAGCCAGGGGTATCCTGTTACGCCAACTTGGCAGAGCGGCAGATAAAAAATGTTCAATGCGTAATCCTGCATTGGGAGTTTAACCTTGTTACTATCATAAAAATACGGCCTTATGGGAAATAGTCCAAGCATGGAGCTAAACGATACTTGATATTTATGAAGCACTTATAGGCAGAGACGTACAGTGAGGCACATGGCGATGAGAGCAAGAGATCACTGCATGGCACCCCATCGCCGATTCACACAAGACAGAACCTCCCCATCGGCCCAGCCCTACATGCCAGATTTTACTGAGCAGAGAAGTGCAGTCAGTGAAAATGTACAGCAGAGGCAAAACATCACCCACTCCAACCAACCCCCACCGGCCCCTGGACAACAAGAAACTTGCAGGGGATGGAGGCATCACGGCTCATCGTATCTCCATCTGACAGAACCATGGGAATGATGCCATGCCATCCTCAGGAGACTGTACTTCCTGCTCAGCACATCACTTCCTGTTACGAATGAGGCACTGAGCATTCTGATGAGTGAGAGAGGAGTGTCTTTGTTCCCAAGGAGAAGTATGGAGAGATTATCCTTCAGAGCTGAAAGTGTGGGTCAGTATTTATTGGGGGAGATGATAGAGTTCCATGGGAATTGGGACATGGAAATTTCTGGGAAAAAAGAATGGTGATGCACGGTTATGCACAAAATTGGACAGGCCTGATCTGGAGAGGGTAGTGTTTAAGGTCACACCAAAGGATTCAGCAATATCTATAAATAAACCAGCACAAAAAAACGACAGGATATTCAGCGTACACGCACTTTGGGGTGGTGTGAACAGAGCCCGCAATTCCTGAGAGTGAATAACAACATGTCAGGTTTTAATTTGTAGGCCTGCGGTCCGTGAGACGGGACAGATGCCCTACTCCATCACGGCTCCTAAAGAAACAGCCGCCCCGGTGTGATGCATTAGGCGGCCGGCATCTCGATCACGCTCAAAGCTTGCCTCTCGCGGAAACACTGTGAGCTCCATCCCACATTCGGAAATCGCCTGCAAGGGAGAGCCAGGCTGCTACTTCACACCATCATTCAAAAAATGCTGCTGCAGCTCAGTGTTTACCTCCCCCCTACACTGACGGCCCTCCTGAGCCGTATATAAATAAACCTGGGTGAGGCATTTCGGAGGACAAAAGGCAAACAAAAGGGGGGGGGGGGGGTTGTTACGCTGGAAACGATCTGTGTAGGACAGAGATGAACGGCAGGTTGGTGTTGCGTAATCCTCCTGAGGAGGAGAGGCACAGTAAGCAGGAGTGCGGGGGCAGGTGCGAGCACACACTGCGGTCCCCGACTTGAGGAGTTTTTGCAGATACGTACGGCAGCACCATTGACGGCAGCAGGCAGTTTCTTGTGGGGCTTCCTTTGAGGCAGAGCACGTGCAGAACAGAAGACTCCCCCCCGAGCTGCTCTGAAGGGAAAGGACTGAATCAGGACTTTTTGGGAAGGAAACAACACAAAGGCTTTTGCTCCTGATTGAAACCGGAACTTCTGTGCATCGAATTGTCTTGATTTTATGTTCTGCGTTTGTGGCTGAAACTTAGCCATCGCGCAAGGCTGCCTGACGGATACGTACGTCGCTTTAATGATGTCCCAGCATCAGCCCCTCATTATCGCTCTTCCGCACTGGGAAACACTCTTCTCCAGCTCCAGGGAGATGGAGTGGGCGCCTCACACTCGTAGCTCTGCTCCGGCTTCCGAAGGGCTTTGAATAACACTTTTAATTTATGATTCCGCTTCTCCCCTCCCTTTTTAAAGAAGGAGCTATATTTACATGATATGCGATCGCGAAGCCGACGGCGCTTATATACTCTGCAGCACCCCTACTCATTTAGGGTACCGGCCCTCTACACCCACATGTATGTTGCATAAACATGCTAATTTTGTCCGTTTAATTTTGTTAAAGGGCATTCTTTGCATTTACTGGTGTGTCTTCATTTATGAAGACTGGGAACTAATTGAGCAGTGCAAACAGTTGTACAGTTAAGTTCAAATGACATTACCTAAATAACAAATGCTTAAATAATCTCCGTCTTATGCACAGACGTTGAAGCTGCTTCCTGCTGGAGGTACTGACCTGATCCTCCCATTCCGCTGGGCTCATCTCCGCCTGGCTAGACTAACGATATTGACATTTCAGGACTGTTAATCAAAAGTCTACTCTGCGTGACAATTGGGGAAGACATGATTTAATCTGTGTTCTGGGAACTGGTCTCAGTTTGACTAGTATCGACAAGGGTAGAACAAATTGCTCTGGTGGTTTGGTTTGCAGTTAAACTAGTGTTTCTCCTGGTTAAAGCTATTTTAAAAATCAATGTGTCTGTGGTCTGTGGGGATTGGAGCCCGAAACCTGCTGGTCATGCTGACTAGCTGTCATTCTATCCATCCTCTGATGGAAATGTCAGGGCTGGGCCGTGATTCTCTGTGGGAGACGACGTTATGGTGTCAGCTGGATTCAGCCACACTGCACTCCCTCCTGCTGGATTACACTGTCTAATAGACGATAACTACATGTGTGTACGATTGCATTTTGGCCCAGAGGCAAAAGCACATTTCCATGAATGTCACATCCCGCCCGTCCGATCCTCCTGTGTGAAATGCCCCCTTGTTAACCTCGTGTGAATTCCTGCTTTCGCCAGCTGTTTCTGGTTCTGTATTAGTGATACTGTGTATTTTAGTCCGCGTTTAAGTTTGTTTCCCTAGTCCGGTCATTGACGTCGTCACATTGTTCTGTGCTGTTCCCTGCTTGTCTGAATAAATCTTCGTTGTCCTCACCATTTGGACTCCCGACCATGCTTCC
>JAODKK010000001.1:48322748-48336306 GCA_026774405.1 Petrocephalus microphthalmus | reverse complement strand
CTCTCGCTATGTGGGGGGCCTCATGTGACACCCCCCCCCCCCCCCGTAATGCCCAGCACCCTGGCTGTATGGGGTCACATTCCTGCTTAACCGGCACCCCAACATCCAGAATAGCATCTCGGTGTGTGGCATGAAGAGCACCAATGGTAATGAATCATTTCTCTGCCAGAAACTCATCGTCACCTTTTGCATGGTAACGGATGTGTACAGGCCACTCTGCACTGCGGATAGTGGCAGTGTCCTGACTGCGTGTTTCCGTGCCAGGAGAAGCTTATAATGCAGAGTGCGAGAAGGGGAAGAGCTGAAGGGAGAAACGTAAAATATAAATCCAGCAATGTGACCTGTGACTGATGTGCAAAACCAACACCAATCACCTCCTGTAATAAAGGACGCATGGGGGAAGTCAGCAGAGTGATTTTACTACTGGGTCCCTGAACAAGGCCCCTGACCCCAATTACTCCAGGGAGCAGATGACCCTGACCTTTAATGAAAATGACCGATTACGTTCGATGTTGTGATATGGTAGTCATGCAATCTCCCATGTGTCCAGAGTAAATCATGTTCCAGCTAGCAGCCTGTCGTTTTGTTTGCTTATGACTGGGAGACATTCTGCTTGTCATATTTGCACGGGACCCGCAGAGACCAAATTGAAGCGCTGTGAAAATAAGCTATATTTCCATTCCTGCTGCCTGAAGATCTGTGCGCATCTGAAACAACAACTCGTATCAGGAGGTTTTTGCTGAAGTCAAGTTCCTCTCTACTGTATTAAGCTACAATTGTCACATTTTCCCGTGAACCCTTCTACAGATGATGTGGAAATTTTTCTCTGGGACCATAAAGTTTCATTGATAAAGTGTGATTCATATTCGGGGAAACAGCACAAAAACATGAAATGTGTGTATTCCTGCCTCAGCTAACTGGCTGAGGGGTGATTTCTCACCCCGGGGGCCTGCAGTGGCCTGCCACTCTATCACCTGCACACGCGCAGGGGAATGATTATCTATATGGTGATTTCCATCACGTGGTCAAGAGATGTGGTACATCTCCCTAGCAACCTGTACAGCAATGACATATAAGGAGTTAAATAGCAATATGACTGTTTAGTCACGTAGCTCTGAAGGGTAATTATGTTTTCCCCTGGGAACTGGATCTACTTGCTGTCACATGGGGGAGGGGGTAGCCAGAGACCTTGGGACCAGAGTCCTTCTGTGCCTGTGAGAATCCCCCACTTGTCCTGGTTATCCTAGTTGCCGCCCTGACCGGAGGTCTGGCCAGTCCTATGGGGAATCCCTCACCCCCCAGGTCGACAGAAATTTCTCAGTAGAACCAGGATATTTTAAAAGGCTCAGAAGCACAGCATTGGGGAAGAGCAAATAAGCGGGGTGGGGGTGGTTAAGCTATGCTGCTCCTCCCCCAGCTTCCCCCGGGACTGCTAATTTTATGTAAATAATGGTGTTTAATTCGCCTGTGACAGATGGCGATGTTGACATTGTCACTAGCTGAGGACAGAAAGCGGGAGCAGGGGGAGAGTGATGGTGATAGACAGATAGGATGCAGATGTAACACACACACATACACACACATCAGACACCCACACACACCCAGACAGGGAGGTGGCCAGGACTTCCGCCACATCACCTTAACTGCCTCCGGTTTACAGAGGTTAATAGGTGTCCTGCAGTCACTAACCTGTAACAGTGCTCCCATTACCAGGCAGCGAAATTTGTCCCGTGATCCATTGCAGTGGGGGCCTCCGCCCTAATTCAGCCTGACAACCGGGTAATAGTGATCGCACCCCTCGACCCCCCCGGCTGGTCGAGCGTAGCCCAGTTCCTCTCCAGCCTTCGGACCTGAGTGGACACCCCAGAGGCTGATGCGTGCTGATGTTTCTGGATCCTGAGCCAGGTTGGGGGGAAGATATGTTGGCTTTTGTGCTCATGAGTGTGTGCTCTCACTCCTTCTGAACCCTATGACCGTCATGTGACAATCACTATGTTTACCTGTGTGCCTGTCACTGCTGGGATCTGGGAGACTGGCTGATTTAGATGCTAAACACCAGACCAGTGTGTTGGAATCAGCCATTATTTGGTGTTCCACTCTGTTATGGAGGGAAAGGCATGATTCCCAGCTACAGCTGGTAATTAAATGTGTTAAGTGAATCTCATGAAGAGACTGAATGCTCTTCACAGCTGTCAGGGCCTGCAAGTTGGGTTTGACAAACAGTCATTGAATCATACTTTTGTTTGTTTTTTTACATAACTTTTTTGCTGTTAATCAAATTATTTACTAATTGTCTTCCACGTAAAAAAAAGCCAGTCTATTGTAAAATCGGGAAGAAAACAAGACATGACAACACTGAATTGCACAGAAAGCTGTAAAAATGGCTTCTTTATTAAATATACATCTATTTACAATATTCCTGTACAATTATAGCCATATAAAACAAGCTCAAAAATAACTGAATTGTTAATTTTAATATAAAGTAATAAACTGCAGTCTGAGAGGTCTGTACTACGTTTACAGCATATAATGCACTTCAAAATAACACCCAGGCTACATGTCTCTGTGTTAATCTGAGGTCCTGGATATGTAGAACATTAGTGGAACAGTGCAGATCACCACTGTAATCAAGCCACACTCCACGGGCCAGGGTCCAAAATGATCACTTCCATCTCTGCTTCATTATTAGGTAGTTGGCTTGCTGCTTGGGTAGCCCTCCCTCGCCCTCAGAGCTGGCTAATGTGGCTGCTTTGCATGTATGGCTGGGGGAAAAGGAGTGCTCATAGGAAATGACATCAGGGTTCAGAGGAAACAACCGTCTACAAGCCATAGTGTCACCCATAAGATTGCTGAAACCTAGAAGGACTAACCGTCCCAGATGGACAGCTGAGCGCTTCAGCTTTCGACCTCATTTACCATCGTTTGTCAGATGACTCTTTGCAGCACATCACATGACCAATAACTACACCATGAACATCCATATACAGAACATGACAACAATAATCTCCTTTATTAGAATGGGAGGCTTGAACTGTGCTATTACAATTCATTGTGAATTTGCAATGGAGAAAGTTGGGTTTTTTAACGCAAAACAATTAATGCATACCTCTTGAGTAATACTTGAAATGAACCAGTATTTATCATTTTCAACCAGAAGGCAAGACTCCCATCTTTCAGATCCTACTGACTCCAGTTTCGATTGGTCTGCCTGCTGGGTTCCCAGAAATTATAACATTTCGTTAAGCAATTAGTATTTATTTTTGTGACAGATGCTATTACCCAGAGAGTAGCAGCGTTATTCGAAAACTAGCTGTTTATAAAGCCGTGCGTTTTACTGGCATAATTCCACTTATGTTTTTGGTTTAAGGGTGAGTTATAAACTGCTCACTTTGGTCAATTCCATAGTCCCTAAAACTTTGCTTTTCTAAGGTAGTTCAGAATTTTTACAGATGGTTACATGTATTAAAACCAGATATACATTTTTATATATGCATATATATATATAGATCATTTATCTACAAGTATTTTCAGAGGGTTTCATCTAGACAAATAATACAAATAAATTTTTTGACCGTAAGACCCAAATAGTTTTTTGATTAAAGAATCAATGCATCTATATCTGGAGAATAAACATGGCAGCACCAGGGCTGAGAAAAGCCAAAAACGAAACTGACATTTTCAGGTATATCATTCTGAAATGGTGAAATTGGATTTTGATGCACGTTCATATTAGACCTCAGACATTATTTTTTGCTTCATTACGTATTCAGTTTCAAGCCATTATTACGTACTAAACATAACCAGGGCAACCCAAGCTGTGCTGGGGTGTGCTGAGCCCATCCGTCTTTCCCTTTTCTAGGGTGGCCGGGAGCCAGATCCTGCCCCGGCCTGCAAGTAGAGCATTTCTGAAGATCACATCTTTGGACTGTGGGAGGAAACAGGAATAGCATGCAGGGCTGGGTGCTGGCGCCCCCTATAGGAAGCCATACCAAGTAGTCCCAAAGGGATCAGGTCCTAATCACTCTTTTTTTCAGTCCACTCCTCCCGGTCCTGTTCGATATGGGAAGTGATATCCCATATCATGTGAGCCCCAGTTAATCTAATTAATCTAATTATGTAAAATTGGTATCCCCCACCTCCCATGATTCTCTATCACCAATCGACACCCCCAAGGTATAATGCCCTGGTTTGTGCACTCTCAGGACAGCACAGCTAACCTCAGCTTGGGCTGCATATGAATCTCATTGCCATTTGTGAGCTCAGTGCTCAGAGCTGCTAATCGTTAGTCCCAAGTGACGGTGCGTGTCTGTTAGCGAGCAGCACAGTGCTGCTGAGTCAGTTTGAGGTGTGTAATCGGTCACACGGACATGCCCCAACCAATCACAGTCACCCAATTTACACACAATGCAGAAAACAATGGATACCCACCAGCACAGCAAAAAGAAAGCCTGCATAACTACAGATTAAGTTTGCAAAGTGCAATGTCAATGTTTCCCAAATAATCACATATTTGGGGTGGTGGACTTCATTCCTGCAGCTTGTGTGCGGAGGGGCAGACTAACCTATGTGGGAGTACCAGACTGACATCAGCATGGACACTTAGGTGTTGCTGATTTAACTAACCAATCCATTTTTCCAGAAGTGGGGCAGGGCCTTGATGTTTGCCAAGGCCCTAGGCTACAGTACGGGACGGCCTAGCCATCGATCTAGACCAGGATGTATAGGCTGCAGGGCGTGTCACCCTCTCTGCAGGTGATCACATTAAGCTCTCCGATTGGTCTGACGTGTCTGTCTGGCCCCACCCTCTCTGCATGTGATCACGTTAAGCCCTCCGATTCGTCTGCCTCCAATTTCCTACATGGTATGCTTCAGATCCTTCTCGCACCATCCGTCTGTTGTCCAGAAAGTGCGGCAAACCAATATTTTAACGAGAGCGGAATGGAATGATGGTATAAACTGAGACTCACAGGTGACGTTTATTACAGGTAAACAAGGCTAGGGCACAAATTAAAAAAATGAGAAAAATGACAATAAAAAACAAAGTTAAAAAAGTGAAGTGTACAGAGGGAGGGCCACTGCAGTGCCGGCTGACGGGGGTGCGGGGAGCGGAGTGCAGATCCAGCCACAGCAGCACCATGCAGGCTTTGGCAGGTACTGCATGTGCTGGAGGTCCACAGCTAGGATACTGTTTCCTCCTCCTCACAACACAGCTGTAGTCTTTGGGCAGAACAGTGCCCCCTGTGTTAGATGGAGGGTCTGCACTGATTCCAGGTAAATGGGCGTATGATGGCTGTGAGTACAGAGTGGAGCCCTCCGGTTTCTCCCTTTTATCATCCATCTTTTCCCAAGCGCCTTGACCCTGGGCTTTCAGGGGACCGTCTTTAAAGTGCTGTAGCGACCCCATTTTCTGACGTTAAACGGATCTGGAGACGTGTCCGTGAGGCCGCCAGGTAGGGGCACTCAGGCCATGCAAGGGCACCACATGTCCAAATCAGGGTAACTTTGATCCCGTGTCCAGACAGCGAGCAGCATGTGACCCAGGGCTCCCAGCTCGGGTTCCAGTCAGACAAGTGTCCAGGGAGCTGTGGAACAGGAAGTTGTGTCCAAGGCACATTGCAGCGTCATGGTCATCCTGCCGTCCGGCCCCAAACGCCCGGGAAGGAGCGCGCTTCCCGGGCTCAGAATGCCGCATGCAGCGCCCTTGATTAATTGAGGCTCGCTGCAGATCTTCTTTTTAATCATTTACTTTTATAAAATTGGTCTATCTGAAGGTTTGGTAATCCTGCTCCCCCCCCCCACGGAATGTTTACCACAAAATCACTTTCATTCAGGTGACAAAATAGCTTTGGTGCCAAAATTTAGGATAGTGACACCTGGAATAGTCAGTGGGGTAATTTCCCAGAATCCCCAGGGAAAGGGTGCCCTTCCCTGGTCACTCCGGATGCCTGGGCGCGTGGGTGGGTGGCTGGCACGAGCGGCAGGGAGAGGGTGGTTTGGGCAGGGCAAAGCGCAGCATCAGATGTAGTACTCCTTGCGACTGTCCCGCACCGCACTCTGCAAGCTCAGGTCTGGACAGTACGCTGGCTCCAGGCCCCGCCGCTGCTCCAGACCTCGCCTCTGTTCCTTCTCGTTGAGGCCGGCTGCTCGCTGTGCCTGCCGGTGCCGGTACAGGAAGCGGCTCATGGCCGCCACCACGCACAGGGTGATGAAGACCACGGCTGCGATCACCCCTAGCAATAACAACAACGGCAGTTTCCACTCAGAAAGTTAAGTGGCACCTGGGTCCGTTGTCATGAATCGGTTTGTGCCAGGAGGCCAACGTGAGCAATAAAATCGAAAAGCTATTTGAAATCTGTATTTCAATTCCCTTTTATAAATAGAGTTGTGAATGTATGGATACTGAGTGGGAGTGTTTACCTCCAATCACCGCTGAGTCCCTTTGCACTGCATTGGCGAGGGGCTCTCTGCCTCTGTCAGCCTCCTCAGAGTCTAACCCCACAAAATAAGACAGGAAGCTTGTGAGCGGCACGAGAATTCACGGTTATCTCAGTCAGACTTATATGACAGCATCCATGGGGAATGTGTTTGAAACCCGAACCCGACCTTCATGTAAACGTCGATTAACAAACACATTTACATTTTTATGTTTAGTGGATGCTTTTATCTAAAATGACATACCCTTTGAGAAAGCAAGATCAACCAGTCATCGGAGCAATCTGGGGCTAAGGACATTGCACAGGGGCCCAATAGTGATAGGGCCCAATAATCACTCTTCCGACTCTGGGATTTGAGCCAGCAACCTTTTTAATCGCAGGCATAGCTTCTTATCCCACTTAGCCATATGCCGCCACCAAACACACATGAAAGATTTCTGCACTCCAGTGCTTCCCAATCCCTTCCTCAGGCACCCCCAGACAGTACATGTCTTTGCTCGCTCTGCTGTACTCGACATTGATAATGACATCATGACACAGTGGTGACATCAGAGGTGATGGAGAAGGGGGATTCGGCTCTGCGTCTGAAATGCGTCTCCAGGGTCGTCACCGCCAACGGGACCCACCTGAGAGGGAGTGTGACGTGGTCCTGTCTGCTTGTGAGCCGCAGCTGGTCTCCTCCAAACGGCCCCGCACGCTGACCAATGAGCTGCCGCGGTTCAGCAGCGCCGCCTTCAGGGGCGCCACGTGATTGAACTGAACTGAAGACAGGCAGCCAACAAAGCCCCTGGCCGCAGCCTGCTGCACTTCCTCGTCCATGCCCATGCTTCCTGTTGAGGGAGGGGTGTCAGGCCGGCAGTCTGATTGGCTGGCATCGCCAGCACGCCACGACCCGCAAGCGTTGAAAGGCTCTGCACCAATGTTTATAGGAGCCCATCAAATGCACAGGAAGCTCATGGGAGTGTAAAATTACACCTGTCTTAGAGGACGGGAAAACCCAGAGAGAGATATGTGCCATTTAATCGCTCAGCAGGTGCTTGACACGTGTCACTGTTGTTTCACTTTTTGCCAAATAGCTTTTAGGATCTAATGGGCTGTGTTTCCACGTGGCATGCGATCGACGTGTAACAGCTGTTCCTGTTGTTATTTGCACACATGGCAAATATATTAATAAACGGAGAGACCCCTATGCCATCCTCACCCTAAAGTGGAGATGAGGCCCCTGCTCAGTGTTAACGGGATAATCGGGATGGTAACATGAGGCTGACGTCCTCGTACCTCATACCTTCTTCATTGGATTCTCTTACCTGCTACTCTTCCCAAAGTCAGAGCCCTGATCGTATTCAGATCTGTGTCCCGGGACAGTGTGTATTTTTGGTTTATTTCTTTGTCGATCTGCAGAGAAAATAAACATAGAAATTAATATTTCGCTAAAACATGTATGGATATACGCTCAAGAACCTCACACCACATTTTTTCGCACAGAGGTGAGCTCGACTACAAGAGGGTAACGACTTTGTCCAACCAGTCTGAACTAGCTGGCACAGCGTGGAGTTCAGTAGTAAGCATGCCATTGTGTCTGGACTTGGGACTGACTCCAGCCTCACGCTGTAACAGTTGGTCAGAAAGTTCCTGTATTTGGACTGAGGCTGAGCTCATAATCTACAAACACTCAGTATACTTGCTGTCCAGAAAGTTGTTTATCCACTTCATACAGATCAGTTTTACTTGGTCAGGTCATGCAAATCAGTTTTCAAAGAAAGAATCCCAGAGGTTACTTCTACATTTTTAACTGTAGATCAAAATTCTATATATAAATGATCCTGGAAAATAAAGGCCTTGTGTTATGATTAAGCATCTTTTGGTTGTTTATTGTCTTGAAAACTGAATGGTGGGTCTCATCTACAGAGCTTCCGCTGAAGCCTTACTGACAGCTTGATGTAGCAGCCTTGAAACAAGCTCGCTGTTTTTATTCTTCATTTTGGTTCTGCGTTGCACTCTCCATCCCTGTCCTAGAAGACAGCACCAGCGTCTCCCTCACACAAGCAGACCTGTCAGTCCTGCATTGATCTGGTGATCTTCTTGTGTTCGGGGACCTTGTAACACGTTTCACAAACAATTTCTTTTATCTAAGAGCCTGGCAGCTTGTGCATATCCAGCGTGGCTGAGAAGCTGACGTGCTTCAACGCTGATCCTCAGTGGATAGCAGGAGGAACAGTTTTTCTTGTTTTGCTGACTGTAATCTTACCGTTGTTGACTTTGACATCTTCTTTAACTGAAAATACCCTTATTGTAGTTTTCTTAGGAAAACTAACATAAAGAACATTTATTTGTTTTTAAATCTGGCTAAAGATTTCCATGACCACCGCCACTGTTGATTTGTGTTTTGTCTACATGCAGGCCCTCTTTTCTAACTGGTATCCCAGTGCTCCCAGTATGACCGCCCACCTGAACGTGGACGTCCTTTCCTTCTCGGTGGATGCGAACCCAGTGGAGATGCCCGTCGGAGAAGTTAGCAGACACCGGTGTAAAAACATCAGGCCTCCTGTCCTTGTCAAGCCGATACCAGATCTGCAAGCTTCCTGGAGGAGCAGAACAGAGCTACAGCATTTTTAAACAGGCCTGGAACAAAATGAGGCCAAAAACATAACCCATTTCCAGCGGTGGTGTTTACCTCTGCTCAAACTATGCTTATGCATAGGCCACCAAGGCCCCCTATTGGCCAAAAACAGTCACTACACTAGCGGGTGGGCCCCAAAGTGACTGTTCTGAACGGGCCCCTGAAACATTAAACCGGCCCCTGTGAATGTCCCCACTTTCCCCTGCCTCTCTCTGCCTCACTTCTGTTACTTCGTTCACCAGCTGCCAGTCCTCCTCCAAATTATAAAACAGTCCCTGAATTAGGAATTACAATGGGGTAAGGAGACCGAAGATCTGAGCGCAGGTGCTCTGGAAATTCCACCTCCCAGCTTGATCGAGGGATGTAGCGAGAAGCAAACTGACTGCGGCCGGGGGGGTCGGGGACGTCACAGAACCCAGAGAGCCGATCCAGAGTCATTAAGACGGGGAAAGGCGGTGATAAACTCAGCAAGCTGTCATCATTGGTGGCATCACTGCGGCCTCATTCTGTATGTCTAGCGCTTTCTGGGGCGGCGGGGATCTGACAGCCGTCTGTGCCTCGGAAGGACGCCACACACACATTTACTCAAGTGCATGTACTGAGATCACAGTTTTCCGACCAATCTAATCCTGTATTCCCAAAATGGCAAAGGGACTGCTAAGCGATTAGCCTGATTTTCCCATGCACAGGTACAGTCACCTCACTGCTAAGTTGACAATAGCTTATTTTCATTGAGGGGCAAACCAAATGTGCTACCCATTCTATGTAGACAGGTGTCTTACTGAACCCACTCAGCCTGAGTATCCTGACTGATGACACAGTAGCAGGGACTCGATCCAACAACCTTCACATTCCAGGCTGGGCTATTCATCACTATGACACTGGGAGACCTACACAGAGACACAAGCTCACATATTCACCTAATTCATCAAGGAACCACATTTTTAATGTCATCTCTTGACACAATTATTCGATAAAAAGAGATGCTGGAAAGATTTCTATTTTCAAGCCATTAGTATTCCTTAAATCCCTTAAAGGAGAACAACTCCAGTCCAGCTATACATGCACACATATACACACTTGCTCACGTACACTCACAATCACTCACGCACGCACATGTATACACACTCTGTCACATGCGCACTCACACACTCACTCACACAGGTTTGTACTCATACTTTTGTGGGAACTCCCCATTCATTTCTACGGGGAAAACCCTAATCATAACACGACAACCTTATCCCCAACTTAAGTAAACAACAAAACATTTTTAGTTTTTTGACTGCATTTACAGATTTCCCCAAAAAAATTTCCCCACAAGCTAAAAAGTAACAGGTTTTGCCACATTGTGCCATATGTGGTCCTCACAATGCAGTGAATACAAACTTACACACACACACTCAGTCCATATATTCATATCTTTATGGGGACTCTCCATTTCCATGGGCATAACCATAATCCCAACTATGACACCATTAGCCCCTACCCAGCCCTAACCTTAACCATATGTAACCAAACAAAATACTAGACATTTGACATTTTTAGTTTTCTGATTGAATTCATATGTTTTTATAAAACTGAGGCTAACTTTGTGGGGACCTTAAAAATGTCCGCACAAGGGAAAAAGTTACAAGTTTTTATTACATCGTGGGGAAATCTGGTCACGCATGCACGCACAGACAATTCCCTGTTCTGAGCTAACTTCTGTTCCCTCTCTAGATAACTTAAATAAATTTCCATTTGAGTGGATATTAGTGTAAGATTCAAAGGCTGAAAGGACACTGAGAATGGACCAGCCTTCCAGACAGAGGCATCTTACTGCATCATCTGCGTTCTGCAGCCTGGACTCTAGCTAGCTGCTATGCTGAGGCATGCAGGGCTGCGACGTCGCCGTACCGTTCTGGGCTAGGATGATGGCCATGTACTGGCCGTAGAAGGTGCTGACAGCCAGCAGCATGGCAGGGCAGTGGCTGGTCATGAAGCTGAAGGCCACGTTCTCCCGGGACTTGCCACTTTCGGCGTAGATGGTGGGGGACTGGGCACTCCTGTTGTGCATGACGGAGAATGGCTCTTGGAAGGTGTAGGTCACCGAGGAGCCGAGCTCGAAGGACAGGGACACCTCTGTGTCCAGGTGGCAGGCAGATGCACATGGGGAGGGGGTGGGAGATTCCACAGGGGGGGTTAATCTGAAATGCATCTGGACAGAAACTAGACACAGAGCCTGCTTGAAGGTCAGCATTTCTAAAGGAATGCTCTTATCTGTCATGAAAATGTGGCTTCTCATACAGAGCAGTAACTCAAAACCAAAACCTTGATTTTAACAATGAGCTGAGATTAAAAAAAAAAAAACATTGATACAAAAATGCATTTTTGAACTTAGAAACAGAATAGTGATGAACCACACTGCAAGGATGGAAAAGGCCTGTATTTACTCATGTGCACAGACTGCCATTAAACTGATGGGTGGAAGTGGTGGCTTAGGACAAGAATATGATAGGAATGGGAGTGACCAGGGTTTTAGATTCTATAGTCTAATAGAGCGGGTAGCAGCCTGGGGAGTTGGGTTCTAGAAGCTGATAGGAAAGGGAATGGCTTCTATGATTGCAATGCTTTAAGTGGGGTACTGTTTAGCTTTATGTAACTGGACTACAATGGTTCTGGCTCTATAACGGTTTGTCTCTGTCTGATCTACAAAGACAGATCAAATCAATCAGCACAGAAGAAAACCCTCTCCCAGCACACGGGCCTGATGATGAATCTTACAATAATGTTAAAGTGGAGAGCAATCGGCACTTAGAATGCTGATGCTCATTCTGACACCCACTTGTTATGCTGTCGGAAGCCCCCTTTCTTTTAAGCGTCCTTGTGCGAAGCATGCGTGGGATTATGTGTGCATTATGTCAAAAATATTTTTCGGATGTCTCATGTTTTCATAACATTTTCATTAGAAGTCATGTCTTGTACAGGATCTGGAGAGGAGCTTAATGTTACATTATTCAAATTGCTACCTACAAAGGACAACCTAAGCACTGTTTGCTTATGCCGCACCCTGTCAGGGTTAGGTAGCTTTAAAAGTGTGCTTCTAATCACTGGGGATACTCGCTAGAACCATTTTTAAAGGAGAGGCTGGAATTCAAGGCCAGGCTTGGGGCTGCTGTTAAATATGGACCCTATAATCTGTTTGCTAGACACTGTTTAGCGACCGGCCAGTAGCGCACCTTCCTTGCAGTGAGGCCCCCCATAGGCGGAGTGGGTGCAGTCGCAGGTATAGCCGCTGTTGCTCTCCACACAGCGCCCACGGTTGTGGCACAGGCTGGCATGGCCGCTGCAGTGCCCCGGGCAGCCGCTGCTCACCCCAGGCGTCATTTTGGCACGATCTTCCAGGTCCAGGGTCAGCCCGTTCATGGTGAGTGCACGGAGGCAGCCCAGAAAGCCCCTTTGCCTGGAGGCGGTGCCCCCTGCAGGTCAAGAGGGAGTGGCCATTTAAGGCACTCGGGGAAAAATGGTTTGCAGATTTGGGGCCTTGTGCTCCGTGAAGTAAATAATTTTCCAAGGACTCCTGAGCACAAAGTCAGCGAATAGGAACACAAATTAGTCTTTCACCGAAAACAGCATCAATCAAATGTAAGGAAGAAAAAGAAGGTATTCATAAGAACTGATTTACTGCACTGCACAGTTCTGCAAATGCTTCTGTGCAGTGTGACTCTATTAAATCGTGCTAAACCATTGAATAGTTTGGCACAATTTGCTTACTGTTCTCAGGCTAACTGTTTATTCAGCTGGCTAACTCTCAGCTCTGGCAGCAGGAAGTGGGAAGGTCTTCCCTGGGACTCCAGCACCCAGAACCTTCTTGAAGGGTACCCTGTACATTCCCTGCTGAAAACGGTCTGTTGCAACCCTAAAATTCCTGACCAGGAAAGTGAGTGAATTCATAACAACTGACTCATTCTCGCTCTATAAGTACTAGCTAACTAACTAGCTAGGTGGGCAAGGGGATTGGCAATTAAGGCAGCTAGTTTATGTTATGGGAGGGCACCTGCTTGTGTACCTAAAGTGAGAGACTAACACAGTTAGCTAATTGCTGTTTTGGTTTCTCTCCTCCGTTATCTTCTGCCTTTCATTCTTTATTTCCATCTTCACTTTTCCCTGTTTCATACACCATTTTGTATAAATGATGCACTGTACTGTCACAGACTCCTGTCAACTACCTTGGGGCAACTGTGTCATGAAAGGCGCCATATGCAGCGGGCCCTACCTACAAAGAGCTGGCTGCTGAGCTGCATGCGCAGGTGGCCATCAGGTGGCGCCTCACTGTATCGCAGGGGCAGCTGGTCCACCTGCAACGAGGCGCCCTTCACGTGACGCTCCGCGCGCACGTAGTGCCACTGCTTGTCATTCAGAGGCACATGGGACTTGGCCACCAGGGCCACGGGACCATTTCCCACGTCGAAGGTGAAGGTGACGGCGGATGGGGCTGTGGGGGGTGGAGGGAGGGGCAGGAAAA
>JAODKK010000001.1:48248963-48260558 GCA_026774405.1 Petrocephalus microphthalmus | reverse complement strand
TCAAACTTCGCAAACCTTGAGGAAGGACTTCTGCCTGCCTTGGGTCCAGCAGTCCATGCCCTTTCTGGGATTTGTACGTGCGTAGACTATCTCAGGGTGAATCTGCGATGGGTTTGCACCTTTCCTTCAGCCTGGTAGCTGGACTTAAGAAAAGGTTCGCCTACGGCCGATGCTTGATCCACCCTGATTTACACACGTTCTACCTGTAACGTGAGACTTTCAATGGACATCTCCTTCCCAGCTGCATTGTAAGAGAAGAAGTTTATCTAAAGGCTGAGCACTCAAAAGTTTTTGCAGAAAGACAATCTAGCATGAACAAGGCGAGTGTCTGCCATGTCTGGATAGGCCCAGAGTGAGCGTGAATGTGCACGCTGGCCTCAGCAGCCTCCATGAGGAAACATGGAGAGAGAATGTCTTAAAATGTGAAAAATGGAGTGTGACATTTTCTGGAGTGTGGAGGAAAGTGCTCCCTAACCTTCACCGAGACCGGAAAATGTGAAGGCCGCCTTTATAAGTGGCCTGAATGCAAGGCATTAAGGGGCTTCATGCAGGTATTCCAGCTGGATCTGCGGCGAGGAGCAACAATTACTCTGAAACACTTCATTAGACTTAACAAATCGCATCAGAGTTGTTTTAACAGAAATGTCATGATTGAAAACCTTGCAACACCGGAGAAGAATTGAATGGTCTGTTTTATGGCCAGGAATCCTTTACTCTAAAAGAATGAGGAAATTTTATATCCGCGAAGGTCAGCGAATGGAAAAATGCTGTTTCATTTGCAGATTCAGTTAGAAATATATTTACCTTCTTCAGAAGGAAGTTTAATCATAGAAGCTGTTAAAACGCTTTATATTTAATGGGAAATTCTCATGCAGCTAAGACAGTGTCCAATCAGATATCAAAACAGAAGAAATGATATATAAACCCTTCTTAGCTGCACACAGCACCATTTATATGAAATGTCTTTCACCTCACCACAATATCTGTGAATTATTTCTGTAGCTTAATGTACCCATTTTTGTGATATTATTCAATTTTGTTTGTTTATACTCTGTTTTATACTTTTCATGACAGTGTTTGGCATTTGTGGCTAACATGCCCGCTCACGTGTCACTTCCTGTTTGGATGGCAGAGTGTGGCTTATGTGAATCGCTTCTTATCCGGTTGTACTCTTCCTCGTCTATCCCGAGAATGAGCGGGCATGGCTGCAGACCATTTCTCCGTCCGCTGCCGTTACTAATCGGGCTACTCAGTAATTGTTACAGAACAGTGCGTCACGGCCCCTGTGAATTAGGGTGTTTACAGACCTGCAGGGATCTGGTTCTTAAAGGCCGGAGTTGGACACGTGTATGTCAGGGTGTCATTCAGCAGTAAAGGCTCCCTGCGTCATCGCCTATGCTCTCGTCAACGGCTTGTGAACGCTCCATTTGTTTTTGTGAATGGTGGAGAACGTTCCAGCTGGGCCATTCGGAAGGGGGACACACCTCCCACTCTCTCACCATCTGTCTCTAACCCCCCCCAGCCCTCACCACTCGATCCAAAGTGCCTCTTTGTAGTGGCTGAAGTCCCCACCTAAAACTCCCACTCCCCCATCATGCATCACTTTCCCTGCACTCTTTGGACTCATTAGACGCTTGTTTACTGCTGCCTGGTTCGTACTGGCTGCCGGAGTTTGCCGCTCGCTTTAATGATCACTGCTTCTTGTTTGTTAGAGCTCATTATTTTTATTGTGTTTTCTCCCTCTGCGTTTGTTTACTCTTCCCCACATGTACTCATTTTTGGAACACGATGTAATTAACGCCACCGCCTGTGTTCGACTTCCTAGACCTGCATGAATCACATGACCTTACAGGGAAATCTGGTTCACGCCAAAAGATTTAGTGATAAAAATTTTCATATTAATATTAACACCGATACTGTCTGTGAGCCCCAGAGAAAGTCTTTGTTTACATCAGATTTTATTATAAAATGTATGACTGGGTTATTGTAGTATTTTGAGCTGACCAGTGACTGGGATTTCCCATTTAAACTGGGTGGAGGTTATGTTCAGCCCGAACTGTGACGTTGCAAATGACAGTGTCACCACGAATGACGAATTTGTCATTTCTGTCAATTTGACAGAAAACACCTTGAGCCCTTGAAAGATCCCCTTGACCCATAACCCCTTGAAGATCATGTGTCTCTGTGACGCAGAAAGAAAACACACACAGGTCAATGATAAATAGTGATAAGGCAGATTTGCCGAGGCAGAGAAAGCACGAGAGCATAAAATGTTTTAATAAAGAATAAGGCTTTATTATTAAAGCCTTATTAATGAACAAATATTCAGTGTGTGCTTCGCTGGGGGCATAGGGGGTGTCTGGAATGCAAGCACTTGAGGGGACGGGCAGCAGATTTTTGTTTTGGGGTGGCGCGTCTCACTGTCGAAAGATGCGGCATTAAGTCAGCTTCCTTCTGCCATCTGCCTGTCCAAGCTGGATGCCCCGCTCACTGTGAATGGCAGAGGGCTCGTGTGCTGACAGCATCACTGCTGATGGCAGCTCCTGTCTTCCCCAAGGTCGTGTGTTCATGCTCCCCTGTGTTGTACTGTGTTGCACAGCTCAAGTTTAACTCTGTTCTTTATTAATTATATTTACAATATTGTTACTTTTTTGACTTATTGCCTTATTAAGCATATTATGGCTTATGAGTTGACCACTTCGCATTACATTGTAGGTTACAGTCTGATATATAACTTGCACCTGACAAAACCCATTAATCCTGAAATCCCAGCCTCTACATGTGGATAAAGTCTCGACAAGAATGCTGGATACCATGAGCATGTTACCAAGGGGCTGAACCAAAGAACAATCAGTAGAGGGCAGAATGGAAAACACCAACTAAACAAACCAAGCCATGTACTGTTTTCAATAACTTCCCAAATGGAAACTCCATCCTTCCATCCAATCACCCTATCAGGGTCTCAGGCACAGGAGGGACCGCACATGACTCGCGGAGAACATCTCCACATATACAGCAAGGACTGAAACCCCCAGCCCTGGAGGTGTGAAACCTTCAGAGTCACCTCCATACTTGTGAAATACATGGTCCTTGGAAATTTTTGAGTTTTTACAGATACAGTAAATACACTGAATTGTGATGTTAATGCAATGGAGAATCCACCCAGCATCACAATTCCACATGAAAAATCTTGCTTTACTGAATAAAACTGATCCTCACGTAACCTTTCTGTGACCTCTGTGACCTTTCTGTAATCTTTCATTTCAGCCTCCACAGCAAAAGTGGACAGTGATGTGTCAATTATCACCGTTTTTTCACAGCAGACCGTGAAGGATGACAAACAGTATTTTCTAACACAGAAGCAGCCCATCGACAGAAACCCAGGATCAAAGAAAAAGCTTTAAGCTCATCTGTGCCGCACCTGTAACGAGACGAACAAATCACATGCAAATCACTGCTTTTCTGCTAAAAAACACCCATTTTCACCAGGAATTAAAATACTTTTTCACATTTTTCCTGTTAGGTCTTTCAGTTAAAATGCCCTCTCAGATTTCAGTTTCAGTGAATTTATGTAAAAAAATCATGACACTAAGGTTTGAAAGAAACATGTTTTAGTATCTGGAGAGGAGTTATTAAACACAAAAATGCTGGATTTCTCTGTTGAAAATGGGGAGGGGGGGGGGGGCAGGGAGTACATCTTGTCTCCAGGGAGAGCCAAGTGACTGGAATCACTCTGATTGATTCATTTAACCTGTTCCTCATTCCCTCTGTGTGTCTGTATTAGTAGGCTTTCCAATGTGCCTATGTACAGCCTGCAGTTTAAACCGTTTACTCTGTGTTTTTTCTGAAAGGCCTTAGGTCAGATTTGGTGCTCAGAACTCTGCAACTGACCAGAATGGCCTCATATAATTAAGAACAAACATTTTACTCATTTCGCATTTCAATAATTTAGATATTTCGCTTGAGATTAATTCCACAGTGTATGTGTAGCTTCTATTTTGTGTCCATTTTATGTTTTGTTTCATATGTCTAAAGATACTATTTTTGTCTACTACTTATTTACCAAAGCTATTTTGGGCAAATATCTGTAAGACCAAGTAATCAGTGCCCTTATTTTTAAAGATTAATTACTGGTCAGCCAGATAATGCATGCCCAATTTGTAAAATAATACCATACAGTCCTCAGAAAGTACCATTAGTCTCATTTATTTATTTTCTTTTGGGAGGGAAATGCATCTAAGATCAATCTCATCCAAAGTGGTTTCATTTATTTTCATTGTTTTGATCCAAAAAATACCAATAAAAAACACAAGTACCTTACTAGGGGCTTCCATTGCTATGGTACATCCCACATAATGTGCTCATGGGTCAGAAATCCCGTCTCCCCGCATGATATGCTTCTCCTCCTCTAAATGCTTCTCATTCCACTTTTCTATAGCTTTTTTGTTCTCCAAAATACAAGGATGCCAATATGTTCAGACTTGTTTATTCCTCACCCCACCTGATATTCATTTTCATTTTTAAACAGCCATCATGTAATGCCCTCATCACCAAACCAACGACCAATGACATAAATCCACCATTTATTGTGCAATCACTCTCACAGAATTTATGAAAAGTATGGGAATGATGATGGTCTGTTATTGCGATTAAACTGCATGTAAATATAAACAAATCATCATAATAATGAATCTCCCCTTTTGATAAACACTCGATTGGCATGCCAAATATTCTGAGTGCTGGTGGGGGGGACCTCCGATGTACTGCTGTACTTGCTCATTACCGCACTTGCCTCGGGCTGTAGACCCAGGAACCTTCATCAGAGCTTCAGACACATGATGCATTCACCTGTCTGCTGGGGGCAGTGTGGGTGGAGCTGAGGTTTCTGGGTAATCGTTGTGCAATGTGGCCTGTGGCTTCTCACACTGAAAGATATGAGGCCGGGTCGGGACCTGAGCACGTGCTTTTTATTTCGGGGAATGGTGAGAAACAGACCCTGACACGTTAGCCAGCAGGATGCCACATCGCCAGCGGCACTGTTTAACACCACTCAAACCATCCTCCAGCGTGGGGCTCCTGAGGTTTGGGAGCCTCAACGGCCCTATTGGCCACAAAGTCACTACACTAAATTATTTAATAAACACGTTCCTTACTTAGGAGATGCTGAAACGGCATGTTCTGCTAATCAGCTAGTTAGCTATAATCTCCTGTCTACACTCGCTGGCTATTTCTTCCATTCTGGAAGCCTCTTGGGGGCAGAAACAACATATCTGTGTCCCACCCCCCCCCCCCCCCCAGCTCTTTTCTTGGTCAGGAAATGTGATCCCTGTGACTGTGGTATAAACATGATATGTTTAAATTGCCAGGTGAATTAATTCATTAGAGGGATATAATTTGGCCTTAATGGAGTGTAATTGAAGATAAATTTTTAATGGGCGTTAAACAGGGTTAACAAGTGTTTCAGCCCAATCGCAATTAGCTGAAATTTATTGATCGTGCCGGATGTGGCCTGAACATTTACACATGCCACGCCACCTCTGTGCTACGTGTCTGCTTTTCCACTGTGCATTTCTGCCACACTAGCTGGACGTTTCCCACTAGTTACTGAGTCTACTACTCCCTCCTGGGGAATCTCACTTTCTGACCCCTGTCTGCTGTATTCCAAAATTCTGACTGCTAAATGCAGTCTGTGTGCGTCTCCCCTGCCGTCCTGTGCTGTGAAGTATGCAGAGACAGCTTTCCAACTCCAATCCAAAGTAGTTAGCACTGACCCCAAATTGCTGTACCTCTCTGTTGGAGAGCCCAGCCCACATGGTCTCAGGTGTCTCCATATCCATCTGCTTCTCCTGGGAAAGTGACTTTCCATGGCCCCAGCAACGTTTGTGGTGAGGAGGATATGCACAGTGGATCACATGACACCATTGTCTGCTCATGTGGGGACATCTTCTGGTGTGTCTGCCTGTTGTGGGGGTGGGGTTCTTTATTTATTTAAAGTTTGTGGCTGATGCCTCTCAGAGGTGCTGGGCATCTCTGTCATGGTCCTCGCCTGTCACACCTCCTGGCTCACCTCCTAGACTCCAAGTGGTTCTCACTCTCCGCATTTCCTCCTACATGCCATGCGGTTGCTGGTCATGTGACCCTGTGCCTCAGAGCCATCCTTGGTGTATCCTGGTTTGCATTGTCCCCTCCTAGAAGCTGACCCTCTCCAGATAAGCAGCTGTTGAAAATGACTGTGGTGCCATTGTGTAATCAAAGGCTTTTTTTCTAAAGCTAGGTCTATAACTTAATTTATTTACAGACATCCGTTACTGGCCCACCGCATAATCCCATAACACTACTCAAGACACGACCGATATTCACTGTTCTGATGGAGAGGTAAAGATTTTAATTAGATAGTTATACCGGAGGAAAATATTGAGGATATCATTACAGGGTTAGTATTTCTACTCTGGGAAACCAGTGGGAGCTTTAATGACCAGAGTGACTCAGTGCTTCCATCGGTAAAATAGTTCCTCCCTTGTCGTCGTACATGATGATTACAGGAAGACACCTGGGTGTCCCTTACTGGCCAGTCGATGTTCCGTCTGGGTCCATCGTCAGTCTGCTCAGTAGTCTGGGCAGCTTAGTGTGTACGAGAAGGCTTGTGTCCAGCACAATCGAACAGCATCGAAAGTCCTGCATTAATGATGCTCTGTTTGTTACAGAATGTAACACTATACTCCTTTAAGGACCAGAAAACAGACTCAGATAAGCTGGACTCTATGCACTGTGCCCCTGGACCACAGTTTACTGTGTACCCATTTGATTCCAAGGTGGCTATTAAATTAAAATAAAAATAAACCCACCTTACCAAGAAACACAAATGACTTTCCTGGTAACCTCAACAAAGACTGCTTCATTTTAAAGTTGGATAATTTATTTGCTTACTTATTGACTTATTTAGAGGCTTAGGACCCTGTCCCTGCATTACAGACGTATGTTAGACATGTGTGTTTCCGACAAGCACATTACAGACATAGTGGCTTTCACAATACCCTGACAAATCATTTTCATCATTGTGCCGATTTCCCTGCCATGTTAGATGTGGTTGCGTAGCTTTCATGTAGGTGGTGCAATCAGGACAGCTTGTTAGGATGTGGTACATCATGAAGTGTGGTACCCAACATGACCAGACTGCACTGCATGCAGGACTAGACAGAAGCAGTTTAGAGGGATTTAATTTTGTCGGTTTAGAGTGTCCTACTTCTGGTAATTAAACATGTCAACACAGAGGGGGAGGACACCTCCCCAGCCCCCTGCGAACCAACACCTCAGCTGGTAGAAGGTTTAAAATTAGAAATAATTAATATGCGAACATCCGTCAGCAATGAGCAAGCCGCAAGGGTTCGCTGCGGGTTTGCGATGATGCTGCCGGGACTGGGGCTGGAGCCAGTGCTGGTTCTTGCACCATGAGTTTGGATTTAGCTATTTCCCAAGATCCTTGGCGGCCCCATCCCACCCTCAGCCATCATGTGCAGCCTTGGTGTCGGCAACTTCTGGGAGCCCAGACCCCGTGGTGCATCAGCAATGCAGGGTGTGTGTGCGAGGTCCGGGTACAGGGTGTAGGGTATGGGCATGGAGTGCACAGTGTGGGTGCGAGGTCTGGGTGTGGGGTGTAGGGTAGGAGCGTGGAATGCACGGTGTGGGTGTGAGGTCCGGGTGCAGGGTGTAGGGTAGGGGTGCGGAGTGCACGGTGTGGGTGCGAGATCCAGGTGCGGAATGTAGGGTAGGGGCGCTGAGTGCACGGTGTGGGTGCGAGGTCTGAGTGTGGGGTGTAGGGTAGGGGTGTGGAATGCACGGTGTGTGTGCAAGGTCTGGGTGCAGGGTGTAGGGTAGGAGCGTGGAATGCATGGTGTAGGGTGTGGGTGCCCCCCTTCTTTAAATGCCTCCAGGTGCAGCTCAGCTGGGCATTGAAGGACAGAATCCTCATTAAAGATCATCTAGTGACCAAGACCCCTTACTCCACCCTCTGGGATGGTACGCTCAAAAAGCAATTTGGTACAGATGGAATTTAATATCACGCAGCCCCCCCTAAAATAAAATTGAAAGCCAGGTCACTGACTTTCCAGGCTACTTAAAAACTCCCAGTTTCTGCTGCTGTCTCAGACATTCCAGTTCTTTCCAGTGAATGTTTATCCCCTTGACGAGACCACGTGCAGCCATGTTGGATATTAACAAACTCACAAAGGTTCAATTTAAGGTGTTACTGCATGAAAGACAAGCATGTAGTTTTGCTGAATCCACATCCGGATCCATATGGGAATCCTTGACTGTAATTCTTTGCTTTACCTGTAAGGTCTTTGTCTCTGATGGAGAGCATCGCCAACAGGTGTCTCAGGTACTTTCGCATCCATCTGCTTCACCTTGAAATGCCTGTTTCCATGGGCCCAGCAGCGCTTGTAGCGAGGAGGATATACACGGTGTGTCACCATCTTCTTCTGGTGTGTCTGCCTGTTGGGGTGGGGGGGGGGGGTCTTTATTTATTTCAAGCTTGTGGTTAATGTCCCTCACTCCCGTTATGGAAACGGCTTGCTGGGCACCTATATCATGGTCCTCACCTGTCACGGCTCCTGGCTCATCTCCGAGACTGACTTCACACTCTCCACACGCCCTGCTACATGCCATGCAGCTGCTGGCCATGTGACCCTGTGCCTCAGAGCTGTCCTTGGCATATTAGAGTCGGATAGACTGGTTTCTTGTGAGGTTCGCATTGTCTCCTCCTATAAGCTGACCCTAACCTAATAGGCAGCAGTTGAAAAAGCATGTGGTACTATCGTGTAATCATAGGCTTTTTATCTCAAGACCTGCATGGAGTTTTTCAGGATTCACATCTGGATCCATATGGAAAGATTTCCAACCATTCCCTGGTAGCCTCCATAGCCCTGTCAGCCTCCTGTAGCTTCATTCACACCAGCACTGTTGTGGTGAGGTATATCACACTGAGTAAAGAGTTTACAGAGTGTTAATCCAAACACTGCAGCAGATGATAATGACTCATGATGGTCGTGTAAACACCTTTTGAACCTGCAAAAAACAGGACAAGCAGCCAGTAAACAGCTTAAGTGAGCAAGGGTCACGCTAATTCATGTAGCTCTGACAGCGCACGGTGCATAATTATGGGGTCAAATTACTGCACATGACATGAAAGGGTCAAATTACAGGGAAACTTGGAAAAGTTTTGTTCTGGTGTAAATAAACTCGTGTAGTCCTCCTTAATGGCTTCAGAAAGAAATTAGAGTTAAGAACAACATTATGATTAAATGTCAAAGTGAAATTTCCATCTTGTTTAGAGATTAAAGGTATGAGACATGAGTATTTATGTAAATTATGGACTATGGAGGATTCATCTCCTGCAGTCTGCTGAAAATAGTCTTATAATCACATGTTGCTGTGCAACTGTTTATAATCGTTTTATACATTTTATTCGTCAGTGGCAGCACCTTACGGATTGTGAAGTTGGCTTTAAGTGCTCATATGGACAAACTTCACAGTAAGGTGGGCTGATTCACTTTCACAGGCATTTTTGTGAACCACTCACGGCCACTGAAGTTCATGTGACTCAGACCCTCACTAGAGGAAGACAAAGTCACCAGAGACACATTCTTTGGCAGACCCTGAATATCAGTTGGTACAAAGCTTTCTGGATGTTAAATGGTACAGAGAGAGAGGTCACCTGGGGCTAGGCAGTCAGACTGTCAAATGTTTAGCCAGGCTGGTTAGAGAAGTCGCATAAAAGAGTCTTCTAGCTGATCAACAATAGTAGGTTACACAGCTGAGGCAGAAGGGTAAGGTCCAAACTGCTCTCCATAATGGACAATACAGACTATCCCCTCAACACCAGTATTAAGGACATATGAAGCACATTCACTCTCAGAATCATCTCCTCCAAATACAAAACTTCTTATCCTCTGCCATATAAGTATACAACACTGCATATTCTAAAGCCACCTGTGTTATGAATGAACTTCAATACGTAATCAGAATCAGAATCAGAAAAACTTTATTAATCCCAGAGGAAATTGGACATCAGTATATGCACTATATAGGCAAAAGTATTGGGACACCCCTCCAAATCATTGAATTCAGGTGTTCCAATCACTTCCACGGCCACATGTGTATAAAATCAGGCACCTAGGCATGCAGACTGCTTCTATAAACATTTGTGAAAGAATGGGTCGTCCTCAGGAGCTCTGTGCATTCAAGCATGGTACCATGATGCCACCTGTGCAATAAATCCATTCGTGAAATTTTCTCGGTACAAAATATTCCATGATCAACTGTTAGTGTTAGCATTATAGTATTATAGTTAGTATTATAACAAAGTGGAAGCAATTGGGAACAACAGCAACTCAGCCACGAAGTGGTAGATGACGTAAAATCACATTGTGGGGACAGTGCATGCTGAGGCGCACAGTGTGCAGGAGTTGCAAACTTTCTGCAAAGTCAACAGCTAAAGACCTCCAGACTTCATGTGGCCTTCAGATTAACTCCCTCGTAGAGAGCTTCATGGAATGGGTTTCCATGGCCGAGCAGCTGCATCCAAGCCTTACATCCCCAAGAGTGATGCAAAGCGTCAATTGCAAGGGTGTAAAGCACACCGCCACTTGACCCTAGAGCAGTGGAGACGTGTTCCCTGGGTAGACGAATCACACTTCTCTGTCTGGAAATCTGACGGACGAGTCAGAGTTTGGCAGTTTCCAGGACAACAGTACTTGCCTGACTGCATTGTACCAAGCGTAAAGTTTGGTGGAGGGAGGATTATGGTGTTGGGTTGTTTTTCAGGGGTTGGGCTTGGCCCCTTAGATCCAGTGAAAGGAACTCTTAATGTTTCACCATACAAAGCCATTTTAGACAATTTCATGCCCCCAACTGGGGATGGCCCCTTCTTGTTCCAACATGACTGCACACCAGTGCACAAAGCAAGGTCTATAAAGACATGGATGAGTGAGTTTGGTGTGGAGGGACTTGACTGGCCTGCACAGAGCCCTGACCTCAACCTGATAGAATTAGAATTAGAGCAGAGACAGCAAGTCAGGCCTTCTCATCCAGCATCAGTGCCTGACCTCACAAATGCTCTCCTGGAAGAATTGTCAAAAATTCTCATAAACACACTCCTGAACCTTGTGGAAAGCCTTTCCAGAAGAGAGAAAGCTGTTATAGCTGCAAAGGGTGGGCCAACTCCATATTAAATCCAATGTATTAAGAATGCGATGTCAAGTTCATGTGTTTGTAAAGGCAGTTGTCCCAATACTTTTGGCAATATAATGTATGTATATAGTGGTGGCCAAAACTATTACAACACCTGACAGATCTGAACATATTGACTTTTTTGCCTCCAAAACATGATTTCATTTCATAATGTTCATGAAAAATGCAGATGGTTGAGCAGAACAAATATCAGATGAAGTGAGACCTATTGATATTGATATTTATCCACTTTTATCTTTAATATTTGGTATGTCCACCTTTTGCAGCAATTACAGCAGCGCATCTCTCTGGCATAGTGTCAATATATTTCCTGAGAACTTCAACACTAATGTTATCCCATGCCTTCTG
>JAODKK010000001.1:48204168-48216725 GCA_026774405.1 Petrocephalus microphthalmus | reverse complement strand
CATTGTCTCCGCTGTGCATCATCGCTATCCATCGTCGCCACTTTCCATCGTCTGGTGTCACTCTTGTGAGCTCCTGCTCTTTCACCCTCCCCCCCACTTCCCCATTTAATTTCCCATCAGTATCACGGTGGAACACAGAGGAGAAGTAGCAGATCCAGATGATGCTAAGCAGCACCGGGTCACATGACACTATCAATTGCAATAAAAAAACAAAAAATCAATTGCGCACACCCCTTTGCTCAGATTCCCAGTCCCGCTCAAACTTTCCAGTAAACTGTTCGAGATTTATTAATTTTACACTATTAATGCCTGAAAAATAGCCTGGAGGCCTCAGCCAGTATTCAGTTTCCCCCAAAAGTATGCTCTCCACAACACTGTGCTACGTGAATCGTCATGGTGGTCCTAAGCATTGACGGCGCATGGAGGGTGAAATGTGACTCTGGCCCCTTCTGGGCCAGTCACCATTCTGTTTCGGGTTCATGTTTCAGTAGAGGCTTTTGGGGGTGATTGCTCATTCAGCGTGATTGGAGAGTAGTGGCTCTGTGTAGCCATATTGACAAACACTGACAAGATGCATCTTGCATTCCTTGTACAGTACCTGAAAGTTTCAGTTTATACAGATAAGTCAGATTTATCATAATTTTGTTCGAGCACAGAGTGAAATTCAGCAGCATCATCTTGGTCTGTACACCTATGACCTTGATTTGGACCATCCACAGAACTGCCTGGATATTTGCCATTCAGGTCAAATTGTATTTATTATAGTAAAACAGACAGGCCCTTATGGGAATTTAACCAACACCCCACCGGATATAATTGTGTCCTGCCTGTTTGGGCTTTCTGTGAGCATGTGTGTGTGTGGACCATTGTGGCATCTTGTGTATTGGGAGTTAAAGTCGCACTGTGAATGGATAGGACTCCAGTTCCTGTGTAAGGCAGCCCAGCCCGTGAAAAACAGACATAACATTCTGATCTGAAATATTGATTCTGGAATGAGTTAATGTCATAGAGGAAAGGTTCCCGTGACAACAGCGTATCGATCCAGTCCAGCGGAACCCGGCGGACAAAGATTGTGTTTTTTGCATGGCCTTTTGCATGGCCAGCTCCTCCAACACACCTGAGATAACAGGTGGGGGGTGCACACAGAGGGTCTGAATCAACACCATTGGGGACTTCATCGGGGTTCATATGCCGGGACTATCGCGTGCCGAGTCGGCCAGTGCTGCGTATGGGACACACTAGCAGAAGTTCCGGGGGTGGTGAAATCTCAGTATGGTCTGTTCCAGAAAGCAAGTCAGTTGAGAGAATGTCACATGGCACATATTCCAAAGACCTACACAGTATGTGTTGGGGGGGGTGGTTCCAAGTGGTGGATGGAGTGTCAGTCTCATTGTGTATCGAGGCTATTTTGTGCTGGTTCCCTGCTGTGCCAATAGCGTAATCTGAATGTGATCTGAAAGTTACAGGACACAAACGTACATATCACCAGAGACAGGATACCAGAAAAGTGAGAGAGTGAAAGAGACAGGCACACTCGATTAATAAGTGGTTGTTAAACAAATGCGCAATCAGCCCCCCATGATCTTATTACTCCAACTGTGCAAACTATCCATTTGGCTCTCGTGCTGTATTGCATCAACAAGCCGTCAACACCACCGGGGACTTCATTCGGCGTCATCTGCCGGGACTATCGTGTGACGAGCTGGCCGTGCTGGGTATGGGACACGCTAGTAGAAGTTCTGGGGACCTGTCCAGAAAGTGCATCTGAAAGTCCCAGGAAGTGAGAATAACAAAACACGAAAAAAATCAGTGCTTTACCCCAGATAAATGGTGCAATGGATGGATTACTGTGTAAAACAGAGGCGATTCATAACCTCTTCTGTGTTTAGTAAAAGGTGGTCTGACAAACCCAAACCAAACCCAAATATCAGAAGAATCTGAATCTTTGCGTCTACTTGTCTCTCCCTGTTGACTCCCCACGATAAATGTATAAGATAAAACACAAAAGAAACATGTTTGGCACCGTCAAATGTGAGCACGGGGCATTACCGCATTACTCCCTCTCAGCTATTTACCTCTCCCATAGACAGGCAGCTCCAACTGATCTTTTCTTAAGCAACTCGCTTTTTTAAAACCACCGTCATGTGGCGCCGCGGAGAAGGCCTCGGGACATGAATCTTCCTGGCAGTGGATTGCCCCGGGATGCACTTGCTTCCTCTCGCTCCACGCTCCTCCACCCTGTTCGTTCGTTACCGTGGCGCCCGGCGCATCCGTGTTGGCTCGTCACACTGCGAGACGGTAACACACATTATGGCACCTTCGTCAGTCCCAGATGAAAGAGCAGGAGGGGGACAAGCAGGGTGAGCTGAGGTTATGCCCCGTGGCTCTCCTCAGCTCCATCTCTTGTGGCCCCTCCATGCTGAGGGCCAGCACAGACATGCTGAGCCAGGGCTTTTTTCCCCAGGTGATTTGAATCCTTCATAAGGACATAAGTGTTCCAACAGCCTGCTAAACATCTACATATACAGCTTACACATGTAAAAACTGGCTAATTTATTCTACCGTCTCTTAGCAGTATCAACTGTCTGGCAGTTGAGCATTGTAGGCATTTATGATTATTGTTTAATGTTTATTCTTAGAGCTAGACACATTGTACCGATGTAACTATGATTGGTTGGTTGGGTGATTGATTGATTGATTGATTTATTGATTGGTTGGTTGATTGATTGGTTGGTTGAATGATTGATTGAGTGGTTGGTTGGTTGGTTGATGAATTCCCTGGGAGCAAGGCTTCCCCCTGCTAGCTATCACTCTAACCTGTGGGACTCTCTCTTGGTCCTCTACTGGCTGACAGATTGCTCCATACCTGCTGTACCTCCTGCTGGGACCTATGAGTGCCGCACTCAGCACAGTACGGCTATATTCAGAATGTCACATGGTGGAGAGCCTATGTGTGCAGAAGGGCTCATGGTGACTGGCCATGGGTGAGGCTGCAGCATCGCCACATTTGGAGGCTGCGCTGTCTTCCTGCCCATTGGTGAGCTGCTGCTCTATGTTCCTCCTCTTAGGCAGGATTATCAGACGGGCTGAGTAGCTTGTGAGCTAATGGAGTGGGAGCCTGCTGCGTGTGTATGCGGGTGTGTGTGTGTGGATGAGGCTAGATAATGCATGATGACTTCACCCCCCAGTCCGAGCTAAATGCACAACTCACTTAGCAGTTCTCATACCAGAAATGTCCACTGTTCTTCTAGACAACATGTCCACTTCTGCAGAATAATTATATTTCAGGACTTCAGTGTATTCAGTGGATACCTTTGGGCCTCAACCCCAGAGTCAGTAGGAGACCCTACTGGTGTGCAAAGATCCTGCCTTTATTTAAATGTTTGCTGACTATCACCTTCCGAATAAATGCGACAAAAAAAGGTTGCATGAAGTAGGTGTGTAATAAATGTTGCACAAAGGGCCAGTTTTTGACCGTAGAAGGAATACTGTATGTCTAAAAAGGCATTTTATCGAAGTCCTCCCCGGATGAAAGAATATATGCTTGCTATCATGGTCACAGCCTGTTTATTTTTAACGGTAGATAAAAAATATTTTGAATGAGACATACAAGTTGTCTTATAATTGCAAAGTACTGTGTGACAATTCCATCCCATCCATCCATCCAGACGTGTTTGTGTCAGGGCAGTGGTTCAGACACCCTCAAATGGACATGGTAATACCGTTTAACCTGAATTAAAATATGTGCGTATCGATCCGAGAAGGGGAACAGCTGCTGTGCCCGTGTGCATTATTAATCGGCACGGGTGAGTGTAACGGTGAGTTACTTGGGATGACTGCATCAGCTACCCGGATAATTCATAATGAAAAGAAGCTCCGATTCCCAGAGGCATGGTGATAGCGCTTCCTTTCCGCTTGATTGTGGGAATCTGCTTAATGGCAGGCTTTCAGGAATGCTGCTATAGGGTGCAGCCAATCAACATCTTTCTGTGTATACCCCGCAGTGTGCACTCCCTGAGGTATGCACTCCCTGCAGTGTGCTCTCCCTGAGGTATGCACTCCCTGCAGTGTGCTCTCCCTGAGGTATGCACTCCCTGCAGTGTGCTCTCCCAGCATTATTCACTCAGACAGTGTGCACTTCATAGAGTGTGCACTCCCTGAATTACACACTCCCCACAGTGTGTTATCCCTGCAGGAAGCACTCTCTGCAGTGTGCACTCACTGCATTACACAGTCCTTGTGATACACACACTCTGTAGTGTGCAATCGCTGCAGGACGCACTCTCCACAGTGTGTAATTCCAGCATTAAGTACTCCCTGCAGTGTGCACTCCCTGCAGGACGCACTCTTTGCAGTGTTCCCTCCCAGCATTACACAGTCCTTGTGGTATGCACACTCTGCAGCGTGCAATCCATGGAGGACGCACTCTTCGCAGTGTGCAATTCCAGCGTTACATACTCCCTGCAGTGTGCACTCCCTGCAGAATGCACTCTCTGCAGTGTGCATCCCTGCATTACATAGTCCTTGTGGTATGCACTCTCCACAGTGTGCACTCCCTGCAGAATGCACTCTCTGCAGTGTGTACATCCTGCAGTGATCAGCCATCAGGTCCCAAAGCAGATGCGGTGGGCCTGAGTGCCCCAATGCAATGTCCACTCTGAATGCCGCAATGACAATGCCCTTGTGCCCCCCGGTGTATTATTATCGCATATTATTATCAGATGTGGAAGGCTGACCTCAAAGAGCTGTCTTCTGAACGAAGAGAGATGATTTCTGTAGCTCAGCAGCTTAGACCCTCCCTGTCCTGGCTGACCCCCCCCCCCACCACCCCCCAACTGGGTGGTCCATCTGTGGGAAACAGTCACTCTCTGACAGCCGCATGGCATCTTTTTCATACCTTAAAGAAATCATTTTACTTTGCAGGATGTTTTCTGTCTGCATGGTATATATTAAAACCAGTTATGATGATATAAATAGTGCAAAGTGAAAAATTAAATAACTGATGACGGCCGAGCACCATAAACTAGACAGGTTTCAAACATTTATTGCTTGGCCACCAAAAACATACAGATGTGTTGTTTTATGAGATGCATGCATTACTATACTCAGAATCTCCAGTGCATAGTGTTAAAAAAACATGGACTCCCATCTTGATTGTAGACTTCATAATGTTAATGACACAGCCTGCTATGGGAAGAGGTCTACATTTCCCATTGCAGCTCCCCCTTGAGGGTTTAAACTGTGTTTCACTTGAGTATCCCGTCCTAGACTGGACCGGCCTAACATGGCCATCGTTTAAGTGGGTGTGAAGTGGGGTGAATAACGGGAGGAGGTGCTAGGCGAGGTGGAAGAGGCTGGATTATGTAGACTGGCGCAGACAGGCCCATTCAGTCCAATGGAGATAAGAGCATGCTTACTTACAGCCCTGTGGTTATTAACTCTCAACGCACTGCGGAGAAAGGCTCGCCAAAAGGAAGAAAATGGGCAGAGTAAAATGCCGGGAATTGTCACCGTGCTGTGTGAGATTTGGAGGAGTCATTGCTGAAAGAAAGATGGGGACTGTGACCTCAGCAGCTCATATGTTACTGCTTAGTGAAATTAAGATTAAGATTGAGATTGATTGTATTGATCCCAAGGAGAAATTCTGCTGTGTCTATTGAAGTATAACATGTATATTGTATGTACAATATTGTTCCCAATATCCCAATGTTCCCAACTATTATTTGCTGTTCTTTATTGTTATGTATGCTGTTTAAGTTTTTAGTGAGATTTTGAAGCAAGTATTTCAATGTACAAATGACAATAAAGCTTATGAATCCTTTGAATAACATGGCAGTGCCACTGAACTCCCCATGCATACGACCACACCATCCATCCATCCCTCCATCCCCTTTTCCCTGGACCATCTCCCTCTGGTCTGTCCTGCCTTCTTGTTGAGAGGAACATGTTTATTTTTGAACGTGCTTTGGTCCTATGCTGAGATGGCTTTGGCACATGCATTGCAGTAATTATGGGAAAAAACAGGTCTAAACTGACATGCTGGGACTGTATCTGAAACCATGGCAACATGCCTAACAGAGACCCTAATTTCACCTTCCTGAAACAGCACCTGGAATGTAAAATGGCAATCCGGGAAAGGGTGTGAATATTACAGTTATACCTAATCTTTATGCTGCATAAAATAGGAATAGATATACAAAGGGGATGATGAAATCAGACTAATGCATGTGCGGCTTGGGGTCTGAGTACAGGGCAGTGGGTCAGTTTGAGGGCCTCATTAACGCGGCTGAGCTCACTTCCTGTGCCATTAAACGATGTGAAGAAGCTTGTTCTGATGGCTGGTTTGCTTTGGAGAGCGAAGCAGAGGAGCCAGCCTTATTACAGGCACAGCGTGTGACAGTCCGCCTTTCATTTATCAATCACTGCAGTTATTTGTGCTGCGTTGAACTTTAGCTAATCATATTTTATGTATGGATCTGCGGCCTCAGTGGAAAACTTGAAGGTGGAGGTTTAAAAGCAGTCACAATAATCCCTTTTGATGGGGGGCACATATGACATCATCACCATTGTTTGTTTGTTTAAATTCTGATCTGATTTGTCTCAACAAGAAGCCAGAAATTGAGTTTACTGTAAAGAATTTCAGCAATTCATGGCACTATAAACAAGTTATCCCCTTAAGCATTAATTGAATAACATACTTAATTAATCTGCACTCATCCATTCATCCTGGTCAGGGTTGGAGGGTTTATCACACACCTTTCTGCAAAATTGTACTAGAAAGAGTGACATTTGAGACAATCATCCATGTCAACAAGTCGTTTTGCTGGCTTGTTGTAAAGCTTCAGGCCCTCTAAGTCTGTTTGATCATCTGAGCCATGATCGATGCGGTCGGCTGAGAGCAAACAGCAGGCGGACATCTTGAACGATCACAGCACTCCGCCATGTGAGGTCGTGTTACCGAAACGGCAGTATACGCAGCGCTTTGGCACTCTCAGGTCTATAGGGACCACTCTGTCGGTGGGGCCTCTCTAGTGCCTGGTAATGGGGTAGGGGGTGCCTGTGAGTTATTTATGGTGTATACCTTCACTGGGGGTGCACCTAGTAGAGTGGAATGCAGCTCCACGGTAATGTGCAAACCCCGGGGATTTAGCTGAACCACAGGGAAAAAAATCTGCACCCTGTAGCTTCTTCTCCCATATGCTTTTAGCTGCTGCTGTTTTTCACACTCAAAACCAGTGATTTTGCGACTCATCTCTTTGGGGAACAAGCGTGTGACATTCAGTGTCTTTTGCTACATAGAATACCATAATAAAACAGAAGTAAAACTCCTGGAAGGTTTTATTCAGCATGCCACAGCCCAGGAAGACATGGCCTGGTGTAATCATATGCGTTAAGCATCTAAAGCAAAATATGTCCACTTGAGATAAAAGCATCCAGTAAGCTGTTCAGGGTCTTTAAAAAGCGAATTAGCTGAGATGTACCAATGTCCCTCATGGTACCTCTTGAGGCCACACCGCCTCAAGACACAGGTGGGGATGCCAACTGGTGCCACTTTGTGTTCTTTCTGCAGTGCATCATGGGATATACATTCTGCATAATGTGATCACCTGTTCAAAATGCAACACACCGCATTCCATGATTCTTTTCCTGCTCTGTATCCGTTCCTGAGACAAACCTCTTACTTTCTAAAATAAAGCTGTATCCCTCATGCATAATCCTTTAGTCCATCCCATGACGGTTTATGTTCTGGCTTATGTTCCACTACTTATTTCTAAGTAATCCTTTCTCTAGCTAAACTCATAATACTGCCATTGCCACGGATGCCGCCCTCTACAGCCTCGGGATCAAATAAGTGTGACCTCTCTTTCCCGAGGTAAAAAATTTCCCTAATTAACAAGCAATGGTAACTCAGTCACTTGCCTGCCGCTAACGAGACTGCTCGGAGAAAGATGGGGATGGGAAGGATGTCACCAGGAATTAGGGATTTAAACACAGCATCTCACATTAAAATGCCATGTTTCATTTGCGCTGGTTAATGATCATATGAAATATAGGTTCAGCAAAAGTATATTGTGGTAAAGGTTTAATATTAAACGCATGGCAGTAACATCCATCTCTTAAATGTCTCCATTTATCAATGCATTGTCATCTTTTCTCGAGCACAGAGGCAGAAATGTCCACCAGCGGCCCAGGGTCCATCCTTTCGGTGGAGCGGTCAAATGACAGGGAGCTCCACCATAAATATCACACCGCTCAACTTGCCTTGTCATAAGGGGACACTCCTGGCTTTTCCTGATCCGGCCCTGCAAGATCCAGCAAAACAACAAGGCGCATATTAAATACGAACGAGGTGATTTCACTGATGCCCATGTGGGCCAAGCCACCAGTCCCAGAGATAATTCAGGCCAAGGGCAGGCCCATGTTTTTCTGACTTTATCCAGCTGTCAGTTACATTAATCCGGCACTGAGACTTAATGGGACCATGTTCCAAAGTGGAGAGGGGGTGTAATTTATAGAGCGTATCTGTTCCAGCATGGTCCACCATGGGCCACCGTAAATAAAGCTAAGCGCTACCCTCCAATGAGGGGAAGGTGCATGGGGGGGCGAACTGGGCCGTGATCAATCGCAGGCCTCAGACAATAAACTCTTATTGAAAGATGCAAGCCAGGCGGCGTCGATATCGAGCGCCTGATTGGACGGATCCTTTAATAGCCTGTGGCGCTGCGCTGTACTTTGAAAATGTGCTGTTTACAGGAACATGGGGGCAAACCTTACTGTAATTAGGCCCTCGAAAACCACAAATAGGGAGAGACAGGATGCGGAGATCATTATCTGGTGTTGCTTTTCATTGGGATTTTAAGAAAGCTTTAAATGTCCTAATCATGGAGTGGCATAAGTGAATAATGGCGGTGGGCTCAAAGGTGGATTCGTTATCGGCCTTGTCATTGCGGAATAGTCTGGGGCGAGGGCGGATGTGGCGATCACCGCAGCTTCTTTCTGACAGGCGGTTTAATGGAGTCTGTAAGGTAAGTGGGCGACTCGAGGTTCGTTTGGGTCACCTCTTCTGGGGTGGAGAGTGGGATGCCCTGATGCTTGGAGATGGGGGTCTAAGGAGGAGGTCTGAATTGCGTTTACGGCGTCACACACCCATTCCCCTTATGAGACCCCCCCCCCCCCTGCCCCCAGGCAGCCTGGAGCTCCCTCCTTTTAGCGAGACACCCCCAGGTTATTTATACTTTCCCGGCACTTCCCTGCAAGCTCTGCCACTTCCTGATGGGAGCTGTGTTTGTTTTTATCCTGACTGGCACAGAAAGGCGCGCCATGGCGAGACGCCCCCGGTGGTGGGGATATGTCAGTGTGGCTGGGATGCCTCGGCTATTTGGATTCACGCTTAGAAAAGGCCCAGGAATATGATATAAGATGATGTGAATGTAATGTGACACATCGATACTGATACTCCATGTTAGGGACAATTGTGACTCAGCCCACCTACCTATCACCTGGATGGGGAACCTGATCCATGGAGGGCTGGTGTGAGTGCGGGATATTGGGAAAACCACTCAATCAGCCAATAATAAAGCATTGGTTTTCAGCTCCGGTCCTGGGGACCCACTCTTACTGGCTGATTGAAAGGTCATCCCAAAAACCTGCACCCACATCGGCCCTCCATGGATCAGGTTCCCCACCCCTGGTCTATAGTATCCGTCCCTCCACTGTTCCACAACAGTGGGTGGGTGGGGGGTTATGTTTGTAGAGGCCCCTGCCAGAAATTCAGGAGCTCTGGCTCTGGGTTCAAGGTATGGACTCCAAACAAACACAGCTGAAGGGGGACCATGATAATACTTTAAACAGGCCAAGCTGTTTAAACTAAGGCGCCATCGCATGTTGATTGGAAAATATGATTTCTTTTTTACTTGAGTCATCCGACTGACAGGATTAGTCCATTTAGTATTAAATTGCTCCTATGGAAATAAAACATTGCTGAGATTGAACTTTTCTCATAAGCGACATTCAAAGGGGAAGAAAATTCAATTTCAGATGCACTAACTGCATTTCAGGAGTCAGGAGGAACAGACGTATCAAGGGCCGCATAATGAAATCATATTCAGACGGTGATTCAGGGTCCAGCTGAGAGAGCTGGGTCAGTTTGTGACATGCCTCAGTGCTTTCACTCCACACGGGGAATGGGAGCTGTCGCGGGTTCCACTGCGTAACGTAATCAAGGCTATGCGGGGGGGAGGGGTTAGCCTATTGATAACGCATTTAATTACACGTGAAGCGTGGAGGAGGCCCTGTGATTCATCACCTAGGAGACAGCACCGGCTCTGGGGGATTTCAGCGCATCCAGAGTTTTTGATTGCTGGCGCACACTGCTGCAAATGCCTTTCTCTGGTTGGACGCTTTGCTAGTTCCACGCAACTGATGCAACTTTTCTCTGCATGGTTTTATTATGTTATTCTTCTGATTTAATTTTCATTTAATTATTCTGTAAACTGCACCGCACCCCCCAAAAACATCCCACTCTCATAATTATTTGCTTGTTTGTTGAAGTCAGCAGGCAATAAAAACCCAAATCTTTACCTGACAACATCTGAGAGCTACAGGGGAAACCAGACCTCATTAAAGTGAACTGGGCAGATCGTGTGAATTTTGTCAAGGTACCCACCACTACAGCCCTAAAATCATTCACAGCATTACATTCACATCAGACATAACAACAGTCAGTGCTAGGTACAGTTATTTGTGATTACAGTACTGAGGACAGCTGGGCACCACCACCCCTATGGGCTAGCTTAGTATGTACAGTTGGGGCGAGGTCATGTATAAAGCCATCTTGAGTCTGTCCCAAGTGGAGTGGGGGACTCCTGGTTCAGCGCTGAAAATATGCTTGATTAAAGAAGCGTTGGGTGGCCATGCTGAAGAGGATAGCTCTGGCAGGGAGCTCATCATGTTTTTAGACTGAATACAAATGGGCGTTAATCCGCCACAAAAACCGTTTAGGTCAGGATTTCGTGCTCGTTCGCATTTCACAGCCATCAGTCTCCTTGGCTCCCTCTGCAGTCTGCCTGCCTGACACACAAACGTTTTCTTACTCAGCGTTTTCCTTTGCTTAATTGCTAATTAATTGCTACTTTTATTTTTCTGTTTGGTGCATTAGGTGGATGTGGGTGCTGGTTTGTTGTTGACACACACAAGCCACTTTCTAGACCCCCAGCCCAAAAGAGGGTGCCGCAGTGCCAAACTAGTGGCTTAGGTGGTGGTAAGCACTGCCGCTGTGTAGATGCATCAGTGTGGTCGGGGCAGAGTCAGGTAACCCTGAGTAACCCAATGCCCATTCCGGTTCTGTTTGTGTACCCCACCACACACACACACACTGGTTCATGATCAAACAGCTGCCTTTTTTTCCATCTTACCTTCCTCATTCCCCCCAATCCCCCCCAATCAGGGATGACTGGCCTAGTCGTCCTCATGCACCTCTCCATCCCTATGTTCATATCTGGACTTGGAGAACGTTCCTGTTTGATCAGTATCACTCCTCAATTCAGCAGGTGTGTCATTCAGAAAAAGGGTGTAATTACACAGCGTGAAGATGCCTGGCCATTGCACAGTGCACTCAAAACAAAGAAAAAAGTAATTATTTTAGAAGGCGTAATCTGAAATCTTTAATGATCGATGCACTGTTATTTCTCCTAAAATCTTCAGGCTTACGGGCTTTTAATGGTTCGATATATCATGTCGTACAGAGGAATTGTGCTTTGTTTTCTAATCTTGATGGTACAGGGGGGCTTTTCTGAAGCACCGCGATCCTTTTGTGTTATGAAAAATAAATGAAAATGAATGGTAGCGGGGACCCTGATGAAATCAGTTATTCCAGCACTTTGCTGTTTCGAGCAAAGCCACTGCTGTCCAATAATGCTGGAAAGGTCATTTTTCCATATTTCTGTTAAAGAAATGGAGTATCACATAAAATGATATAAAAGGTCATCAAACTGCTATGTGTGAGGGAAACGTCTCCAAAACCCAAAGAGATGGACCTAGTATGAAGTCAGCAATGTGCTTCACATTTGGCATAGCCTGATATCAGAGGTATTCATATTTTCTGCATATTTTCCTTTACTTTCACTTTCTGTTCAGCAGTCCTTAATCCAGCTGGCCATGGTGAAATGGCGCTGGTTTATTGAGTTATTTCTGCTGTCTTTCCTATCGACTGGACTTTTGTTAACATTGAAACAAGGTCCTTTATTTTCATCACTGGTTGCATGAGTATAATACAAGATGATCATTGTGATATCCCACAGCTGTTTAAACTAAAGTGTTGTATTCACTTTAAGAATCAAGATAGAAGGCCGGACTCCCTCACACAGAAATGCTCAGACACACCCGGTGCATGCTAGGAGAAAGACAGGCCGGTCGTAGCTGTAGGGTGTGATTGGCAGGCCCAGAGAAAACCGAAAGGAGTACATGAAACATGGCACACCCTGAGGGAAAAGATGACAAGGGTCTGTTCCCCATCAAATCGCACACGGGTCCATCTGTTTGCTGTCTGCTGGCTCTGG
>JAODKK010000001.1:48118471-48141595 GCA_026774405.1 Petrocephalus microphthalmus | reverse complement strand
ACACATGGAACTGGGCAGGATTCGAACCCCGGTCCCAGAGGTGTGAGGCGACAGTGCTAACCACCACACCACCATGCGGCCCTTATAAGCATATCCATCAATCCATTTTCTCTAACGACTATACAGGGGTCCGGAGCCTATTCTGGAAACTGGGGGCAGTATATGGGCATATCTAAAATTTTCTATTTCTGAATATTTTTGGGAAGACTGCAAAGTGCTGCTTGGCAGAGTGTACTGGCTGTAACATGTTGAGACAGGGTGCTGCTCTCTCTCTCTGGTGTGGAAAAACAATATCAAGTTAAGTCCTTGTCTGCTTGCTGACTTCTGCTGGACCCTTATGAAGAATGTTTCTGAGGCAAAGTACAGCAGAAAATCATACGTTTCTACCTTCACTTCCACCATGCACAAATACTGTAAATATCCATAACATAAGTTTTAAGTGTGTCACTCAAAATCCTGGCGTGATAAATTGTGATTAGATATTTGAATTCAGCACAAACAATACTGTAAGATTAACCTTTTTTTTATTTTTGGAGCATAAAACAAATTGTTTACCAGTGTAATACAACAGTAAACAATACCTTTCCTACATAGACACGATACACCTACTTGTGAATGAATGTTTTAAATCTTTATTATATGTATAGTATGTTATATGGCTTGTAATACTGTCAGTGTGGAAATTTGTATGAAAATGATATGTGTAATTACTGTGCAATTACTGTGCTCTGAGCCACCTTCATTATAATAATAATTAATAATAATTACCAATGCTCTGTTGGGCTGAACTTGGAGCTCAGTTATAACTGTAGACCTAACCGTGTTTAGTTACGCCTAATTTCCCACGATCCTTTGCCAGTCCCAGGACTTTCTGCTGGGTGGAGTCTACCTCGCTGAACAATCACAAAAGGGAATTAAGGTCATGCATACTGCACCAATCACTGCAGAGCATGTCACACTTGGCCAGGCCCCTAAATGGATTACACCCCAATTAATCACTGCTTAAAAATATAAGTAACACAGTTAATTAGCAGCTGATTAGAAGTGACCTTGAAGAAAAGTTGAAAATAGAGACTGCTACTTCTAACTGAAATGAAAAAAATTAAGCAAATATGTACACCTCAAACCCATATTTTCAATAAATATTATGAAATATAATTATTATTAAATACTGTTCTTTTTTGACTGTTCAAAAATACCAGCGTATGTGTCAAACCAAAATATGTTGTCTTTTTAAAGCCCAACATATTTTAACACAACCAATCATGCATGAGGATTAAAATGTGGCATAAACCTTCATGAAGATGCTGACCCTGGTTACTCGGAAGACAGCAGATCCAGCACCCAACGCCTGGTCAACCTCAAGCTGTTTGCAGTTGGAAGGAGACAGAATGGTGGGACTTTGTGTAGTACTCTGTTAGCTTTGTATTTCTGCCACATTTGTGTTGAATTGGTGCATTTGCACCTTCTTTTAGCAGAATCACCACCTGACAACCCAGTGCGGCCTTGAAGCTCTTCGGATTTTTGGTGGTGAATATTGATAATTTCACTTGCTGCATGATCATCATTAAATTGTTATACTAATTCATTCAAGGACGTTTTTGTTGTAAATAACTGTATTTTAGTAAGCAGTCTTATCAGGACACAGAAGCATATTTGCTGGAGTAAAACCAACATCAGAAATGGAACTCATGAGTTTAAACACAGTTTATGGTTTGCATCATATTTGCATGATACAGCCTCACATGTTCACATCCATAAAGGCATTATGCTGTTTACTATTTAGGTGCCTTGCTCCTTGCATCTCTGAATTCCAGACTTTAGAAAAATATGGCTCTGGGGATCGCTTTGGTCAGAACAGCAAACTGAACCACATGACATGGGAATTAGATTGTGGAACAAAAGATGTGAGAAAACTAAAGAATAGGATGTGATGTGTCACGGTCTGCTCGTTTGATCCTCATGTGTGCCACGCCCCCTTGTTATCCACGTGCGTTTCCCCGATCGTGCCCAGCTGCCTTGTGTTTAGTCCTTAATGTCTTCCCCTATTTAGTCGGTCTGCGTCATGCTCCCATTGTCGGTTATTGTGTGTGCTGTATTGTCAGTGTTCATGGTTGTTGCCGCTACCTGTGTTTACTCATCCTGTTTCGTTTAAATAAACGCCCTTGTGAATCGCAGCCTGCATCATGGGTCGTAGATTCCGCTCCAACCGTGACATGATGAAGTTTGGACACGGCCATCTAACACATGGTCTGTATTGGTAAACCATAGCACAGCCATTTTTTTGTGATGGCTGCAGCCCAGCCCCACCCCAATCTGTGTGGGTATGGGAGGGGCATTTTGTTAAGGTGCTGGGTGACACTCTGTGTGGGTATGGGGGGGGGACTCTGTTAGGCTGCTGGGTGACATTCTGCGTGGGTGGCACTCTCCGAAGGGGGCGACCCTGTGCAGGTGTGGCATCTCTTTGTGGGTGGGGCCCAACCCTGATACATTACAGTATCACTCAGGTACTAATTGCTTTATTGAGCTAACTGGATAGTGAGTCACCCACCAGTAAGTGGTGTTTCAGCTTTCAGTCAGGAACCAATTAAAAAAATAAAACAAAGGTTGTAGAAGTCCAGGCCAGGAAGACTCGAGCTGGGCATCCCTGACATAAATCAATGAGATACAATGTCATTATCCTCTAAGCATCCCTCAGCACATAATGAGTCATAAAGTACATTTGCCTAATAACTCTGTAATTATGTTCTTACAAGCAACAAATGGGAGCATGCTTACCAGGCCTTATCGGCCGCTTATTCGGCATCTCATGTGATTGGTTGATCGATAAATAGTCACTAATTGGAGCAAAAGTGCCCTTGTGCGAGGCAGTAATTAAGTGTACAGCGGTTTTTTTGTTTGTTTTACCCTTTCTGAAATTAAAGGCACAATCAAAGGCTATAAGTAGTTGGTGCATTCTGTTATGTAGTATATATAGTTGATTTATTGTCAATATAGTTAAACATGCATTCAGACTGATATTGTGTGCATGCTTTAAATAAACTGACACTAAACATACTTCAAGATTCAATGTATTTACATAGTAAACAGTGCAGGGGGTCAAGGCATTTTACAGTGGAATTGAATTTATAGCTGTCTGCTTCCTGTATACTATAGTGACAATTTGGAAAAGGGTGAGAGAACCCCAGGTAACGAAACGCTGGGAGCAGCAGGAAGCACGGGAACTGGAGCAGGAAGCACGGGAACTGGAGCAGGGACTCCGGGTGCCGTCTTTCTGGAGACCTTGGGGATCTGCGGAATGGCGTCCTCCACAGACCTGGCCCCTTTAAGATCCAGGCACGTTCCCAGGAAGGGGTGAGCTGCCAGCGCTGGCAGCTTCGCGGCACCATCTATCCACAGACGCGCCACGGGGAGGTGTGGGGAGGCGAGGGCGATGTCCGGGGTGAACACCGCCAGGTTCAGGATCGGGAGGGGCTCCTCCCTACACGTAGCAGGGTAGGAAGCGGAGAGGAAGGCAGCCCCTAAGGAGACCTCTGCCATCTCCACCCGTCCCCGGTTCTTCCACTTTTTCTTCCTGCTTGCTTCGGGCGGTAGCATCAGGAATTGGAAGCTCCCGACACAGACGTGGGGGCACTCCACTGTCCAACTCCACCTGCCGCAGCATCGCTTCTGCGACTCCACTCCTCAGCTGCAGTAAGTTAGAACGGACTTCCTCCACGAGGGAGGCGTCCGTTCCCGGGTACATTTCCTCCAGTACGTCCCAGTTGCGCACCACAGCCAATAGATAGTCTCGTTGACTAGACCGAGGTACTCTGCCTCGGTCAGTTGAGGCGTCTTCTTGTGGAGTCCTGTCATTCTGTCACAATTTGGAAAAGGGCGAGAGAAGAGTCGAAGGAGGAGTTCTGTATGATCCCTTTTGGGGCTTTATTGAGCACAGAACAGTGCAAGAATGACACGTAACTTCAATGACTAGCAACTAGAGACAGCTGGCGAAAGTAGGAATTCCACACAAGGTTTAACAAGGGGGCGTGGCACACAGGAGGATCGGACAGGACGGATGTGCCATACAGAAGAAAATGTGAAATACAGAACAATAATTACTCGGTCAAAGACAGATGAACAATCCTGGGGCCTGCATCACAAAGCTGGGTTTCTGAGATAGCAAGATAACTTGTCAGATTTAAAGTAGTCTGGGATAAATGTAAGTGAACAAAGATAAAATCCATTTAAACTGTGGTACCTTAAATCTGACAAGTTATTTACAATAGGTAACCAACACATTTCGCTCCATGATACAGACCCATGACTTTACCAACCAACCTGCCAGAGAAAGACAACATCAACAACAATGGTGTTTTAAGTTTTATTTTTTTAATACCACATCCGCGTTTGGACTGTAAGTGTGTCAGAGACTGGAACAGACTCGTTAAACTAAAAGTTACATATTCATATCTGACACTGTATGGCTAGCTCAAAATAACTGTATTTTTCTTCCCAAAAAGTGAAACTGCTCTGGATAACAGACCTGTCCGATGTACCTCATGGCTGTGAAACTCGGCCGCGATGCAGCAGCGGTGAGCGAGGTGAGTTCTCCTGATGTCTGTGAGCAGTGCTCGGGTTGGAGCTTGATGAGCATCGGGAGTCTCGTACCTTCAGCTCCTGCCTGTGTCAGGCTGTGAGAATGTGTCAGATGCGCAGTTTGCTGCATGCAGCTGTCTGTGAGATTGTTGGGAACAATCGAGTCACCTTTAAGAGCTATTTCGGTCGGGGTAGCGCTTTCAGCTGAGAAGAATCCTCCGTGGAGTTTGAATATGTGCTCTACACACTGGTGGGGAGGCTTTGGCTCAAGTGTGACATTTCTGATATTATAATCATTCCTAAATTTAATGGAGGCGCTCTGGGCACTGAGAAAGCGCGGCACATTGCGGCTGACTGCAGGAAACCGATTCGCATTTCATGAATCATCAATATGGCTCGTGGTACTCGACTGCCACAGGCCACCGAGGACAGTGTGGTCCAGTCACGCCAGACATTAAAGCTGCTTGACATCAAAGTGTGGAACTGCCAGGCTGAGGTGTCTCACAGTGCGCCTCTGGAACTTCCCATCACAGGCATGACACAGTGTGCAGAGCAGGATGAACATCAGGCAGAATGATGGGGGCACTGGTGCACTTTTCTAGTTAATAATGTACTAATATTATTCTGGGGGGGTCTTCTGGGAAGGGGGAGGAATCCATGTCAGCTTGTGCCCTCAGACACTTAATTAAATTAGCAAATGGCGAGGTGGAGCTGTGAGGCCCCCCTAGGACCTCAGCCAACAGAGAGCGGTTTCACGCGTGTGGCCAAACATACATCATAACTGCACCATGGAGCGGAAGCAGCTCAGGGTGGGGGTGGGGCCCGTAGTGACATCGATGGCATCACACGTCATAAAGCCAACGACCGGAGAGGCTTCGGGTCCCCGCAAACCCAGGACTCGCTCAATCATTGTCACACCGGCTTTTTATCATGACAGCAGGAGGTTTCAGGTCCCATGTGAACATCATACAGTGGTCCCCATCATAGTACGTGCTAGAGAAGCTAAACAAATACACGGAATGGAATTCTTGGTTATGGATAATTATGGTTCGTGATTGAGGTTAATTATGGAATCGTCTGAGAAAGTCCCTGTCACTACAAAATGTCAGCTACAGATAAAGCAGAAAGGAAATAGCTAGAAAGGTTCACTGCTCCCACACTGAACAGTAGGAAAAATGGCCGTCGGACGGAGGATTCAAGAGTAGGTTCATGTTGTAAACATCACACTTCACAGGTCTGAATTTCTGCTACTCATTATATTTATTATATTGTATTTTTTTTTTTACATTATTCATTGAGAGTGGTGAGACTGAACAACCTAATTGGTAACCAGGCAGCATCTGAAAACATGGCACTTCATCCAGGTAGGAAGGACATACAACATAAAGTGAAATCGATTCCGGAGAGCCTGTGTGGGCCGTTAGAGAGAGGCAGTCTGGTTTAATCATCTCTTCAGCTACGGGAGCTGTTTCTACAGCTCTTGCTGGTCTCCAGCATTCTCCAACAGTAAAGGTGGAGCAGTGACAGCACGTGGGAATGCCTGACACATCCCAAACCGTGACTGGGATCGTATCCTGGAACGGAGAGTGGGGATGACAGGCCAGCTCTTTATGGTCGTCCCCGTATGGATTAATGGTACTGACACTCCCTGAGGCCTGCCGTTTCAGGTAGCTCTCCAGTGCTGAGCTAGTGGAATTATGGGTAAATTGATGCTGTATAGATAAGTGGGCATAACGTTCACAGTCTTCGTGGATAGGAATATCTTCTTCAAATGTGCACCACCATAAGCAATATTTTATATAAGGTTCAGTATCTTTTTTTTTTTGGAAGCTTCAGTTTATTTTGAAAAGACAGACATTTGAGGTAAAATGAGAAGATGTGTCAAAATGTGAAATGCAAATGGGAACAGCTGGGTGCTCTTTATAAACACATCATCACTCCTGACTGACTTAATTATTACACTGAGGAAGATGATCACAGAAAAAAAAAAGAACAAAATTGCTTGTAATGAAATAAGACAAATTAATGAACTGTTTTAAATGCAAAATGGATACACAGAATCACAGATATTATTTTGCTAACCTTTGATTCAAATGTCATGATCAGTGATAAGGTTAGGGTCCAATCACTATAACCTTTGCATATTAGCAAATGTTTCTTATAGTCTCTTTTTTTAATCATACATTATAGATAGATACATAGATAGATAGATATAGATAGATACATAGATGCTTGAATAAATAAACAAGCAGACAAAGAAATGACTATATAAGCAGATAATCAAATAAATAAATAGACTATAAATAAATAGACCCATTTATACAGCTACTGCCATAACTACCCTATTCGTTGTTACAATGACTAATGCTAACAGGGAATTTAGCTTTTAACCTTAAGTTTATGTGCAAATGTAATGTGCAGGCTACCTTCTACATATTTTTCGGAATTTTTTATTTAGTTATATCTGTACTTAAGTCGTTATGCCATTTCAAGACTACACATAGCCTATCCACTGCCACTTAACCATTTCTTACCAGGCAGCTGAGGGTTAATCTCCATTAAATCGAACACTTTATGTACAGTAGCACCATGTCAATTGACCTCGGTGTCAATGTTCCTTGACTTGCATGAATGATTAATATATTTGATAAACATAAAAAAATGCCTTTTTGCAGAGGCCCAATTATTGGTACATTAAATCAATTTACTCTCCTGGTTCTTGTAGTTCAGTAATTAGATGTATTGTGAACAAAGTAAGTGTAATTTCCAGATAGCCAGAAGCAAAGATATGCAGTAATCAGGCTGAGAGATGGCTCCAGCATGCCATGTGAGACTACTCCATCCTGGGAAGAACACCTAGCTCTGACTAATGAGCCTCTATATACGCTGGGTGTATTTTAATATTTAATATTTTGGTTTCGACATTGGTAGGGACCAAATCAGTCTGAACCCGCCACCCCTAAACACAAATGGTTCTCCCACAGTATTGATAGAGACATGTCACTACCGTCCATACACAAATCTTCCTCCATGGATGTACATAATCCACAGGCAAGATTTTACGTAAATCGTAAACCTTATAGCAAAAACAAGCCTAAGTTAAAAATATGCTACTAATACGTGCTAAGGAATAAATATTGAACAAATCAAAGGATGAAGTGTAAATGTACTTATAGGTGTATATATTACTGGTCTCATGTGGGATTGTCAGAATTTTGGTAGCTGATAGAATGGTTGAAAAGCACACAGGTTAATGTGTTAGACGTTCTGGCGATTTATTTAATTGCTTTGCTTTTTCACCTTTGCCAGAACCAACGGCTTCCCTGTCACTGCTAGCACAGCGGGCACTACAGGATGGCAGTAAAATCACATATAATAAGCTTGAATCTCATAAAAATGGGTATTACTGTACTAATGGGTATTAGTGGGGTGTCTGTTTTTATTCAATTTTCGTATATTATTTATATATAGTTGTTACTTTTGTTTTTTATTCCTTTTTACTCCACTTAACTTCCAGTCTGCTACACTCTCCCCTAATTTCTTTAGGTGTCTCTTGGCACCTACACTGTCAGTCCATCTTCTGTATGTTAGCTACTTACGACATCCACGCAGGTAAACTCATTTGCCACAGGGAAAGTGGTTAGACTTCCTGGGACTTGGTAAGCTTGAACCAAATTGACATGAATCTGGCTGAATGAGAGTTCACCTGGAGTGTCTTAAGTCAGTATTTCTTTTGGTCTAACCATTCTGCTAGATGTTCTTAGTGTTTCCTGTTCCTCCTCCGTATCAAGTTCTCGTCCAACAGGTGACATTTCCACTGACTCCAGGCGTTCCATCAATCTGTCTAAACCCTCCAATTCATGCTAAACCCGTTCTTCACTCACGGTCTCCTCTTGAACCCAATCTTCAGCTTCCTGGACTTCCCCATCATAAATATGTTTAGTTTCTGTGCTGTAATTGGGTGAAACTCCTTGACTTTCTGAGATTACCATGGTTTGATGCAGCTTGGAGCATGCATAGGTAGTACCATTCCTCTTTTTCAAGCTCAATGACAATTGTTCTCTTCTTTTTCTTTACAGCTACACTAGGATAAGGTTTTTTTCAACAGGTAAGTTACTTCTGGTTCCATTTCGCTTCTCTTAACCAAAGCTTCAGGAGTGTCCTGTTCTACAGGTAGATCATTTACAGATAACAAAAGGTTCCAGTGTAACACATGCAATGGCTTATCACCAGTTTCAGGTTGAACCTTCTATACAGGTCCCTCCGTGACTCTTTCTCCTACACGGTGTACTCTTTCCTCCTGGTAGGAATGAAGTTTCCCTGGAGCACCTATCTCTGAAAGGTTCCTCTGAAGGACTGTGTCCTGTGTGAAGAGTTGTTCTTTTCACCTTTTCATCATAATACCGCTTCCCTCTGATGGATGCCTTCTGGCCTCATGCAACTTCCTTGTCCACTTCTGTGCAAAAGCTTGATGGGTCTGAGTCTCTTTTCAGGCTTGAGGTTGAAAATCAGATCAATTGGCAATCACAGTGATCTTCCATACAGCAGAAAAAATAGCATCCTGTGGTCTCATGCCTCATACAATTAGAAGCATGAACCATTTGTGGCACGAATCATTTGCTTTTTCCAATCAGCCTTCTTTTCTTCATCCAGGGTATGGTGCATTTGCAACAATGTACAACGGAATCTCTCAACAGGATTCCCCTCTGGATGAGAAGGTGTAGTGTGTGAGTGTGAGATACGATGCTGAAACAGACTGTTCTCAAATTCATGTTCCTGATCGCGATGTAGTCGCTCAGGGTATCCAGAATGTGGAATGAAATACTGAAAAAAAAATTCTGCAGCCGTTTTCCCAGACTTGTAACCAGTATGGCAAGCTTGTGCAAAGCAAGTGAAGTAGTCAATCAACACCAGGATGTACTACTTACCTCCCTCTTTTGTAAGTGTAGGTATTCAGCTGAGAAGTTCAAATTGGTTTTGATGGAACCCATCAGTGCTCTTTCTGTAATGTAATGTAACTTCCAGTCTGCTACATATGCAAGGGCATAGCTATAAATTCTGACAAAATGTCACCTTGGGGTCGAACTCTTGCTGGGGAGTGCAGGGGAGGGGGGGTTTAACTTAGCAGGTGAGGTCCCCTTGGAACTGGTATATTTTGCTGGGTGTGCTGGGCCCCCAGAATTTGTCAGGCTCTCCATTCCCCTCTGACAGCTCTGGGCATATGTCGCCTTTTTGCGTTAGCAGTCCCATAAACAAATTCTGATTGATCCCGTAAACTAGTCCTGATTTATGTAAGCTGATTTTATGTAAACCGAGAGCGGCCTGTATTGAAAGATAAGTGCATGTGCTTGCTCTGTTTGGTGAATCCATACTGACTGCTGAGGAATGAAGATGTCTCACAGTGTTTCTCCTCTTAATATCAATGATGGTCCTGTTCCCACGAACGTCATTTCCGAAAGCGGTGAACCTGAATGACACACTCGCCGTTCTCTTCTGGTCACAGCTGGAACACAGACAACAATGATAAAGGAATGTCACCATGCAGGGTTAACGACTCAGAACACCTGGTAATTAATTATTACGTCATTAAGTAATTACCATATATCAGTTTACTTAGGAAATGTGTAGATACCGTTGGACAGTAGCAGACCTTCCATAGTAGTTTAGACCTTCAAGGGGCTGTGTATTTTATTTGATGGTTTCGTCAGACAGCCATATTGCATGTGTTTTCTGTAACTGTCTAACACTGATATATATCCACATGCCTGGTAGTGGTCTGCATTTAGGAGTCTGGCCTTCAACGCTGTCCTTCAGACTTGCGGTTCTGCTTTTCTCACATTCCTGTTCTGAACACAGGTTTGGGCTTCCAATTCAGTTATATATCGAGCTCCCATGCCGTCCTCTTCACCATGTGACCCAAAACATGTGATCTTAAATATGGGGAACCCCCCCCATACAGTCGTTTCCAGAAAATATATCGATTTCCAGTCCCTCTTGCATTAACTTCACCTAAAAAGAGAGGTTCCTCAAAGTCCCAGGCTAAGATGGCTATGCTTTTCATTGGCAATTTCCCCGTCATCTCTAATGAGATAAGCGCACAGACGGGCACTCCAGGCGGATAATGAGCCGGAAGCCATGGTTGGGTAACGAGCGCACCCAGGGGATCAGAGGTTTAACTAGGCACACCTGACAGGGGCCCTGAAGGCCCCAAACAGCAAGAGAGATTTCAGGACATCGCCTCTGGGTGAGGCTGGATTATAAGGGCTTATACACTCTGTGGCCTTATTAAACATTTAATTTTCCTTCAGGCTGAGTACATTAACTCTGTATGCTCCTCTGAGCATGCTTTGGAATATATTTTATGGATTTTTGACATGTTTCAGTCAGTTATAGTAGTAGTAATTTACCATGACATGCACTTATATTTTTTATGGCACTTTTAAAAATTATATTAACTCTTCTAAATCTCGGTCACTTAATCCTCTTGTTCAGTGTGGTAATTTTATTGTAAAATAATACAAACATAAACTATGGCTTGGATTTAAAATTTTATTTTGGGGTCAGGCCATGCATGTATTTATTAATTTCACTACAGCTAACCCTACCCTCCAGTCAGTGTCATCATGGAAAGCCATAGTTTACACTGCAGGAATTTTGTCAAAGAGTATCTGTACGTTACACAAAACTTGTGAAAAACAAAAGCAAAAATAAATATGTATTAATATATGAGAAAATGTGGATCTGGGAGGTTAATATACTTTTCATTGCCTGGATCATGCAGGATATGGTGGAAAATCATAAACAGCGGTGCTGCTTTTAGCACATTTTCTGGAGCATATACGAGGTAGTAAGCTGTTCTTAAAAAAGTTCTGTAAAATTTGGATTAAAAACAACCTGAACTGGCATTTAGAAAAACAACACAACTGGAGATGGACTGATTGCCTGAACTAATGGCTAAATTAATATCCACTTAATATTCAAAACTAATTAAACAAGCGGGAGACTGATTACAGAACAACAGAAGTTTGTTACAGAAAGCAGACAGTTTGGAATGACGTTACCTTTCATCAAATGAAATTTGTATTTGAACTTGTATTTGAACCTGAATAATGCTTCTTGCGCCACAAAAAGCATTATTTAATGACGAAATCAAATAGTTCCTTGCTGCATTTTGTACACAAAAAGACAAACTCGATTCGATTCAAATTCGGGTAGAAACACGGAATGGGCTGGCGTCAGTGGATAGCCCATGTAGCATGGATGGTAACCCAGACGCGGAGTCTACGCGAAGAGGTAGGATAACCACGCAATTACTATAAGAACGCTCTTTAAATAAAGAGTAGAGATTCCCACCGGAATCCGTGTTCTAAATGCACACACAATCAAGGAGATGAACCAAAGACTGGAGTACTCACAGTACCGGTGATGGCGGTCAGAAAGGGCACGGGTCATTCCGGCAATTGAGTGAAGTGTTCCTCTATTTATCTCCTGGACGATCGTCTGCTTCCGGGCCCTCGAGGCGATCGTCCAACCGGTGTGCGTGACAGTACCCCCCCCCCCCTCCAGGACCGGCACCAGACGGCCCCGGCTGGGAGGATACCCGACGACGGTAGTCCCGCACCAACGAAGGATCGAGAATGAACCAGGCTGGAATCCAGGAACGCTCCTCAGGGCCATAACCCTCCCAGTCAATCAGATACTGGGTACCCCGGCCCCGAGAACGCGCATCGAGGATCTGGTGCATGGTGTACGCAGGACCACTGTCAATGAGACGAGGCAGAAGAGGGGAGGGTACAGGCGGGACCAAGGGGGAGGTGATGAAGGGCTTGAGCTGGGATATGTGAAAGACTGGATGAACCCGGAGTGCCACAGGTAGCTGGAGTCGATAGGTGACAGGATTAACCCAGTGGGTGATGCAGTAAGGTCCAATGAAGCGGGAGGTGAGCTTCCGTGAGTCGGTGTGGAGGCGGAGGTTCTGGGTGGAAAGCCAAACTCTGTCACCTATATTGAACAATTGTCCCGGTGGGTGCCAACGGTGATGTTGTACAGTGTATTGACGGTTGGCCTTGTGAATGACAGAACAGGCTAGAGTCCAGAGCCGGCACCGGCGAACCAACTGTTGGGCCAACGGTACATCAACCTCCGGCTCTTGATGGTTGAACATAGGAGGTTGGAAACTGTGGCATACCTCAAATGGGCTGAGAGCAGTGGCAGATGAGGTATGAAGGTTTTGTAAGAGTTCAGCCCAGATGAGGTAGTGGGCCCAGGAGCGCTGCCTGTCTGTGACAAAGCATCTAAGGTAGCGCTCCAGTTGTTGGTTGGTCCGCTCCGTCTGACTGTTGGTTTGTGGATGGTAACCGGATGAAAGACTGCAGGTAGAGTTGATCAGACAGCAGAAGGCCTTCCAGAATCTGGCGGTGAATTAAGTCTTTGTCTGAGACGATGTCCTTGGGGAACCCATGCAGGTGGGCAACGTGCTCTAAAACCAGCTCAGCAGTAGTTTTGGCTGATGGGAGTCCGGCCAGGGCTACCAAATGCGCAGCCTTGGAGAAGCGATCAATGATGGTATAGTATAGTATTTTTTCCCTCCGACTCCGGCAGACCTATAACAAAGTCCAGTGCAATGTGTGACCAGGGTTGACGAGGAACTGGGAGAGGTTGCAGTTCACCTGGGGAGGATTGATTGCTTTTTTTGGCCCTGGCAGACACTGGACATGCCTGGACGAACTCTCGGACGTCGCGGGCTATGGCAGGCCACCAGAAGGCACGTTGAAGATAGAGGAGGGTTCTTCTGGCACCAGGATGGCCTGCCAGAGCAGAGGAGTGAGCCCAGGAGAGGACGTCCGGCCGGATGGAGGTGGGGGCGTAGAGTCGTCCAGGCGGAGTACCTGCCAGAGCGGGTTCCAAGGTCTGTGCCTGGCGTACCCTGGTTTCTAATTCCCACCGGAGAGGTGTGATGATCCGGGTGGTGGGTACAACAGGTGCAGGGTCCACCCGGGGAGCATCGGCTTCATGCTGGCGGGAAAGTGCGTCCGCCTTGGTGTTCTTGGACCCCGGGCGGTATGAGAGGTGGAAGTTGAAGTGTTCAAAAAATTGGCAAACCCCAGAAAACGATGTAGCTATTTGCGTGTCTTTGGTAGGGGCCAACGATGCACAGCTTCCAGCTTAGGGGGGTCCATGGCCTCACCCTGGGGTGAGATGACAAAGCCCAGGAACATGGTGGAGCACTGATGGGAAGCACATTTCTCCAACTTGCAATACAGTTGATAGGCAATCAGTCTCTTGAGGACCACCCTGACATGCTGGATGTGTTCTTCCAGGGTGCGAGAGTAAATTAGAATATCATCAAGGTAGACGAATGCCCACTGGCCCAGCATGTCCCGCAGCACATCGTTGACGAATTGCTGGAAGGCTGCAGGAGCACTGCACAGGCCGAAGGGCATAACCAGACTCTTGTAGTGACCAGTGGGAGTGATGAATGCCATCTTCCATTCATTGCCCTCCCTGATACGCACCAAGTTGCAGGCACTCTGGAGGTCCAACTTTGTGAAGTGGGTGGCACCAGAGAGGGCGTCCAGGGTGGTGTTCATCAGAGGAAGGGGTGACGGTTCTTGAAAGTGATCTGATTGAGCCCCCAATAGTCGACGCAAGGTCGGAGGCCACCATCCTTCTTCTTAATGAAGAAGAACACCGCGGCGGCTGGCGAGGAGGAGGGCCTGATGGTACCCTGGCGGAGAGCTTCAGCGACATACTCCTCCATTGTCTTAGTCTCAGAGGTGGTAAGAGAGAAGAGCCTGCCGCGGGGTGGTACCGCACCTGGCAGGAGGTCAATAGCCAGGTCTTAGGGCCGGTGAAGTGGTAACTTCACGGCCCTCTACCTGCAGAAGACCTCCGCCAGGTCACAATAAGGCTGGGGGATGGCCTCCAGATCGACATCGGGGGCCTCGAACTCCCTAGAGCACGTCCCAGTTGTTGCCTGTAGGCAAAGTTCAGAACAGGTCGGGCCCCATTGCAAAATCCGGTGTTGGGTCCAGGAAATGAGGGGGTCGTGGATGAGGCGCTGGCAGATGGTGAAACGAGGTGGGCGGCAGGGTACGGGGAGCTGGCCTCGGACGTGAGCTCATCCGCTGGTCAATGCGAAGGGCTAGTTGGATCAGGCCCTCTAGGGTAGCAGTGAGCTCACGTCTGGCAAGCTCATCCCGGATACGGGGAGCCAGCCCCTCGTAATAGGCTGTCCGGAGAGCGGAATCACCCCAGGTGGTTTGCACTGCAAGGGTACGAAACTCCACGGTGTAGCGACTCACGGACAAGCCCCCCTGCCACAGATGGTACAGCCTTGAATCGGTCTCCACCTTGCTTTCCGGATGACAGAAAGAAGTGTGGAGTTGGTGGGTGAATTCTGGGTAGGAGTGGCCAATGTCATATCCGGAACGGATGTTAGCCGTGGCCCACTCAGCTACCTGACTGGTGAGAAGGGAGACAAAAAGTGCAACGCGCTGGCGATCTGTTGAGTATCTGGCTGGCTGGAATTCAAAAACCAGATCCAGCGCGGTTAGAAAAACGTCGCACTTCCCGTCTTCCCTATTCCATTTTTCTGCCAGTGAAATGTGGGGTTCGGGGGCGGCCAGCCAGCCAGCTCGCCGGCCAGCTCCCGAACAGCTTTGCGGAGAATCGCGACCTCTTGCCGCAGCGCCTCCACCTCACAGCGAAACGCAGCTTGGCTTTGGACACTTTGACACAAGTCCGCGACCTCACGTGGAAGCTGATCGATCAACACCGACTGGCTCGCAACGGTGTCCAGGGGGTGGCGAACTCCACTGGGTTAACTGCATTCAGCTCAGTCATTCTATCAGGAATTCGGGTAGAAACACGAAATGGACTAGCGTCAGTGGGTAGCCCATGTAGCATGGATGGTAACCCAGACGCAGAATCTACGCGAAGAGGTAGGATAACCACACGATTACTATAAGAACGCTCTTTAAATAAAGAGTAGAGATTCCCACCGGAATCCGCATTCTAAACGCACACACAATCAAAGAGATGAACCAAAGACTGGAGTACTCACAGTACCGGCGATGGTGGTCGGAAAGGGCACGGGTCATTTCGCAATGACTGAGCGGCGATTGAGTGAAGTATTCCTCTATTTATCTCCCGGATGATCGCCTACTTCCGGGTCCTCGTGGCGATCGTCCAACCAGTGTGCGTGACAAATGTAATTAGCACTTGGTGGCCCATATGATATATGCTGTTTTCCTTATAATTGTTGCTTTTTTGTTACACAAAGTCTTTGCCAGATTTGGAAAGGTACAACTTTAAGACTCGGTTTTGATTTTCCAGTAAAAGCTGCAGTGACATCTGAAGCCCAGTTATGGGGACGGCTTTCTGATGGTGATACCGATACGCGTCGTAGGCAGAAAAGCAGCATGAGGACAAGAGCTTTGAAACACCCACATGTTGGAAAGGGCTCTTGTTTCTCGAAGGGCTTGTTCTGCCAAACAAAGATGTTGCCTCATTGTCACTGGCTTCAGAAACAAGAGCACATCAAATGAGAGGCCATCAATCCGCCACTTGACACCTGTCACAGCAGGGAATCTGTTCCTGCATTTACAGGGGGTAGGATGTATTATAAATGAGATTTATCTGCGGAATTTCCCAGAGTGTGACCACACACACGGGAGTAAATAGCCCTGAGATTCCAGTCCTGTGATTCTGAACCGCAACGGCTGCGCTCTCATGAGTCCTGACATTTCTGTCATTTCAGGTCACTCCGCTGATGCCCCTGGGGGTCGAAAGCATTTCTGAAAGTTGTCCTGGAACATTCCCCCTCCCGCTGCCTTTCATTATTAACACACCCCTGTGCGAGCCAGTCCCTCCAGGGCTTGTGAGAGTGTGAAATCGGGCCCCGTGCAGTTAAGGGGGGAGAACCCGGCCAGCTTTTGTGTGGACCAGGAAGAAGCGAGACGCCAGGGTGAGGTGGCAGCAGCGGCACACTGACGGACAAAGGGGCAACAGGAATCACTGCATGTCAATCACACTCTGAATCGACTCATGCCAACAGATCCGGAGCCTTTTAAACATATACAGGCAAACAGGTGGCTTGTTTGCAGTAATGTGGCCTGTAGTTCGGCTTTGCCTCTCTTATAGTACAACTCCGAAAAAAATTGAGACCACAGCACAATTTTTGTTTCACTCATTTCTCAATCTATGGTTATGCATCTGTGTAATATATATGATTTTTTTGGAAACTGTAGGTTCTTCTGTTTCTCTTTAATTAAGTGCATCTTCCTTTCTTTATGGGACTTTAGTCCTGCTTCTAGGAGCCTGATATTAACTGTCCTAGCAGTGTACTTCACACCACTTAATGTTTCCCATTCCTTATGAAAGTCATGTCATCCTCCGATTCATGAGGCACTGCTGGATAAGTTGATGGTCATCTCTGGCATTAGAAAGTCACTTCCGCCCATTACCTGGCTGGTTTCTGGTCATTCCCAGTGTGTCCTGCTTCACATTGTTTTTGTATTGGCTACTGCTGTCTTAGATGTGTTGAACCTGGAACCCAGTGTAGCATTCTGCCAGCAGAACCAGGATTGGACCTAATTGTGCTTTGGTCTCATCATTTTTTCCAGGGCTGTATATGGCCAGTTTGCTCCGTGCACAGAAAAACATCCCTCTTGTGGTCAATGATGTCACTGCCTTCTTCGTCCAGTTCATATGAAAATCACACCTGCCTGCGCTCATTAATTTTTAATGAGCATACGCTTATAAAGATATGGGACCCTCCCAGTCACAGGTATGTACCCGCTGTACCCACTGGCTTTGGTAAATTGTTGCTGAAGGCACAATACCCTCCTCCCAGGCAGGTGAGCCCTGATGGATGAGAATAATCATGGAGAAGCATAAATCAGCCACTCCAGAATTCAACGAGAGAGCAGGCGGAATCAGTGGCAAGGTTTAGGACGACGGATTGGTTCATTACACACACTCCCCCTGTGCCCCACCACTGCCTGCCTGTGTTTCATCAAAATCCAATAAAATGACATCATTTTCAAAGCACTTTGAGGTACATAAGTAGGACTGAGATTTTATCAAAACGTAATCAGATTAGAGCCAACTGGAAAAGAAAGAAATACACACCCAGTGTAAGGGGAGGTGATTTAGCCTGTGTGAAAACCAGCTGTTCTCCTAAATTCTGCAGTGGGGACATGCTTTTCCGCTTGATCCGTCCTTCTGCTGACTGTCATCGCTGAAATTACCTAGGAGGGGAATTGTGAAGCTTCGTTGATGACTTTCACACGCACCTTCAAACATTATGGCAGCCAGACAACGTGCCCGCCTCCCATCCGTCACGTCCGGCTACCTGCCACTCACGAGTCATTAAGCATAATCGAAACACGGTGCTGCCGATGTCCGCGTCCGCCCTCGCTGATGATGGAGGGCTGTCCCTCACTCGTCCCCGCTGTCACCACTCTGGTACGATCTACTACAGTAGTTTTCATCTGTGCACTTAAATTAGAGCCATGATTAAATCAGCCTCAGGTCACTGGCTTAATAGATATTTTAAATAGAGATACATTTGAAATATAATCATTTTGTAGAAAGAGATTTTTGGACTGGGCTGTCTGAGAGCTGCCAGTGGGAAGCTTGGAGCACATTCTGCTTTGTCATCATGCGAGGCTATTAATCTTACTGTTAAATCCGCTTGTAATTGTGGCTTTTTTCAAGGCTGATGACCTGGTTTGCTTCTTTAAATCCTACACCTACTGGAGAGGGGCAACACATCCATGCTGTTGAAATGGATCATTCTACTTAAACGCTAACCTCGATGGCAGTGGGTATCACACCAGGATACATGGAGCAGCTGGGGCCAGGTCTCGTCTTTCTGCTATCAGAGCATTACGTGGTTTCTGATGTTCTGTGTTTTCCCCATGGCTGACACCCTCACAGCGGCTGGTAATTGTGCAGCTTTCTGCATCTTCATGCATGGAATCTCACCGTCACGCACACACACAGGCTTCCAGAATCAAAGGGTGAAGTCCAGGTGATCAGGTAAGGCAAGGCTTCGGAGAGCATGTGGGCCCTGACTTTTAGGTCAGCCCTCTCATGACTGTGAACACAGCACATGCAATTAAGTAACAGTTAGCCATGCGTTATAGACTAACCAAGAAGTTTACATTGATCTGGTTCATGCTTGAATGGAGATGAATTACAGGGCAATAAAAAGACACACCGCTCTAAATAATTTAGCGGTCCTCACTAATGAGCTGTCCTCAACCTCTGGGGTATCTTTTCTTCAAAGTTTCATGTTGAATGAAAACGGCAGACCTTTAACCATGATTAAAACACTGATCACATGCAGAGATTATTGACCAATTTTGAAAAGGATAAGTGAATCACTGGCGTGCTTTTGAGCACAGTTGTATCGAGTAAATAGTTAGAGGTCACAGGGGTGCATGTGATGAAATGGAAGAGGGATCCTTTGAAAGAGAGAACTTCAAAAGTGAAATTCGACCAGAGTAGAAGCAGACATATTAATAGATAATGAGGCAATTCGATGGAAGATGTTTTCCTCTTTGAATCAACCAAAGAAGCGGAAATGTAGGTGAGACAGTGATGTTTTAGGTGGTAAAAGAGGAATCATGAATGTATCCGCCTGTGTTGCTGCTGTACTGAGATGCATTCTGGGTAAAGTGCTGTCTTCTCCATGAAAGGATTAAGAAGCATGACCTTTTTTATGACACCCTGTTATTACCAGTAGTGGACAATGATCAAATAGTTTGCCTTCTTTTCCCATCTGCAATACCCTGCAATCTAATTTCTGAATAGCGTACTAATGGCTCAAAAACCAATGTGTAGCAGTGCATCATGCTAGCCAGGAAGAGAAAGTTAAAGTGTCAATATTTTTGCTTTGTTTGAACAAGCAGTCAGTACCAGGGACTGACCATATTGACAGGCTTGGAAATCCTATAACAGTGTTGCATTAAATTATCGGATTTCATTGTCCGTACGATTTTTGTTCCTCATGCTCAGCTGTGCAGGGAACAGGCAAGGCCGATGCCGTCTAATCTCGCTGAGGCGAGTGCAGTCATGCGTGTCCATTCCATCCCATCACACCTCCCACTCTGTAGCCGTGAATTAGCCACGATCGATACTCTTTACGTCTTTCGGCTTTTACTCTGCTCGTGGCTCTGTCCCGTCCGTGGCCTCGCCTTTCTTGTACAGCTTGTTTAGCTTCTGTTCTGCATGGAGTATTTTAAATATCAGACCGCGAGTAAACTCACCCAGTATTGACCAGTATTTCCTCCCTTTAACTCTTGTTTATGCAGATGTCGGCTTCCTGGAACCCGAGATTTAGCACTGCAGCTGGCCACTGATGTACTACACTTAATCATAATCGTCAGCTTTAATAAGGTCTTAATACAGATCTACAGCACTTGCTTTCTTACCATTTGCATTGCATTAATTGTTTTAATTTTCCCCTACAGTTTCTACATTCCTGGTCATTTATGTTTGCTTTGCTAATGCTGCTCAATCCCCAAGGGAGGTGGTTATATTGTGAAGAGATTAATTTAACCCCAATCGATCTCGTCAGATTAAATGAGGCCGTTTGCATGGCAGATGAAAATGTAGCCATCATCCCTTCTTTGGAGGGTGCAGGACATGCCTCAGCTGAGATGGGCCCCAGTGGAACGGCTGCCAGGGGCTGGAAGCACAAGGCCAAACCGAGAACAGACATTGCATTTTAAATGCTGTTAATTGACAACACTGATTCCACATTTTGGGTACTGATTCCTTTACCCCGAGCAGGGTGTGAACTTTGCTCAAAGGTATAACATCTAATTACTTATTACTTATTGATTTAGGCCTTTTGGATGCAAGTCAAGGCCCATAACCACTGTGGGCTTCAGACCAACTGGGAAGTTGGATGTAGTTCAAAAATGTTATCAATTTGGAGGCTTTTTCCTGGTTCCCTGTCTCTTGCTTGCATGAGATAAAATGTGGTTCACTCTACCATCTTCTGTGATAATCCCATAACTGTCTCCATTATCAAATTAAAAACATTTTCAGAATATTACTAGTTATTGGATGGGAGTGTATAAAACTGCGGATTTACAGTTGTTTTGTTGCCGTGTTGTGAGTAAATCTGATTGATCACAGAAAAATAAAAGATATGAGAAACCACAGCATTATCGATTTTTATCATGGGTGTCAGAGTGGTAGCGTCTCTCCAGCTCTCAGGACTCATCTGAAGCACTTTTGGGTGGCTTTCTTTTGCCTGATGAGTCATGAAGTCCGGAAGCCTCCTGAGAAAGTGACATTAAAAAGTTGAAGCCGTTCATGGGAAGATCTCCACCTCATTACGGAACAGACCTGTCCCCCCCCAGGCCTTGGCATACCTCCTGGTTTTTTCACACACATTATAGGTGTCCTAATCTCAGCAGCTGGTTATTCCATCCCTTGTGATCTTCTGTAAACACTGGGTGTCTGACGAGCTCCAAAGCTGGCCTTGTACAAAGTCAGCCACAGGAAACAACAAAGACCCAGGGGCCTGTATCATGAGGTGAGATTTGCTGCTTAGCTAGATACCTTGTCAGATTTAAGGTACTCCCGTTTAAATGGACTTTATCTTCATTCACATACATTTAGCCCCAACTATCTTAAATCCGACAAGTAATCTTTCTAACCCCAAAATCCAGCTTAGTGGTACAGGCCCCTGGTGTGTGGAATAATGAATCTCAAGCCGGACACCCAACAAAGCTGGGGTATTTCTTGAGGTACTTCCCGGGGAATATCCAGGGGTGGATTAACTTATCTGAGAGCCCTAGGCTGACACCAGCAGGGACACTCAGGTGTTGCAAATTTACCTATCTGCTCCATTTTTGCTGAGGCGGGGCAGGGGCCTGATGTTTGAGAGGCCCTTGTCTATAGCCTGGGATGGCTTAGGTATTAATCGCCCCACTGTATATGTCCTGAGGATTACTGTTATCATTATAAATACCCTTACATTTTTTTTGAATCACTGATAAGGTATAGAAGTTCTCTGCTTATGATTTTGCCAAAACTTCTACCTCACCTCTGTGGTTGAAGGTTCGAGTCCCACCCCTGCTACATGTGTGGATATTGCATGTACTCCCCATGTGAAATGGCTGTCCTTCCAGCACTCTGAACAAAGACACTCGGTTAGATGAATTGTACATAGCAAGTAATGGATGATTGTTTTTACCTGTCTGCATCCTTCAAAATATTCCTTAGTGCATGGTCATCATGTCCAGATGAGCAGGGACAGGAAGGCATCCAGGTGTGATGCGAGCAAAGGCAGAGTTCCCAGAATGCGCTGCAGCTCGCTTGCTCTGATTGGCTTTCTACTTGCTTCTCTGCTCCATAATTGCATGTGACACACCCAGTGAGTGACAGCATGGCCATCTCCCCGCTGACATGCATTGATGGGCAGTTTGTATTTTTACCCGCGTCAGATCTTGTCTTGTAAAAGCACCATCTGACAGAACACCCATCATGCTCTGCAAGCTAAAACGCATTTATTTGTATAAAAAGTTTACTGTATACAAACGCATGCTAACACTCATGCTTTGGTTCCTGTTAACGATGTTACTCCCCTCACTCAGCCCTCCCGTTCTAACAACCTTCACTCCTCTTTTCATTAGTAAAAATATTTGTTTATTTGGGTTCTCAAGGGTTCAGTGAAGTTCTGATACAGTTCAGTCCGCGGATATGCTTCGCTCAATAGATGGGGATCTGTCTGCTAGTCGGAGGGGGGATGGTGGTGGTGGCTGCGGCGGTGGCGGGGGAGGGGGTCCATACCCCCGTCCCTCTTAACCACTCTTTACGACGCTCAATTGTACGTTTCCTTGCACTGACTAATTTGCCTCAGGATGTACAGCAGTGTTATTTTTTCCATACTGTGTGAAAACAAGATAAAGTTTAAAGAAATTATGCCTTTTAACAAGATTTCCAGGAAGGATTCCTTGTCCTTTTTATGTTGTTCTTGAGGGGAGTTAAAAAAAAAATCCTAAAATACAGTTTCACTTCCATAACGACCATGCATTGTTGGAGACTTTCCAGATTCTTCGTCTGCTCTGTTTCTGTTTGTTACTGTGAGTCACTTGTCAATTAAATATTGTTTTATACCTAAAAAATAGAATTTTGTATCATGTAGAGGGGCAAGAAAAGCTTCTTAATAACAGCAAATCTGAAGATACCTCATTTATCTGACAGAACATTATGATAGATGAGAGAGGTGCAGCAAGGAGTCTCTTTATTGAAATTTATTTATTTTTTATTAATTCTGAAAGAGCTGCCTTGGGTTTATGTGGGGGCTGTTTAGAAAGGAGTGCTCCCTGCAGTGTGTACCTATGCGGAGTGCCTCCTGCAATGCATACCTATGTGGAGCGGCCCCTGCAGTGCGTACCTATGCGGAGTGCCTCCTGCAATGCATACCTACTGTATGTGGAGTGGCCCCTGCAGTGCGTACCTATGCGGAGTGCCTCCTGCAATGCATACCTACTGTATGTGGAGTGGCCCCTGCAGTGC
>JAODKK010000001.1:48100076-48112417 GCA_026774405.1 Petrocephalus microphthalmus | reverse complement strand
TGATGCTTCAGTTGAAGACCGCGCTGAAAGAGCCGAAGTCTGCCACCGTTTTCATATGAAATTTAAAGGGGACGTGGACGATCACCAATTTGTGTAAAGTTTACGGAGATTTTTAGGGGGGCTGAGTACAAATGTTAGGGGGGCTAAAGCTCCCCTAAAAATGGCCTAGCGACGCCCATGACTTTAAGTAAAGTGTTACCACCAAAAATTTCTGAGTAGCATAAGTGTCACGTTTACGGCGAGAGCTACGACCCATAATGCAGGCGATGTCAGGAACCAGGAGTTTATTCCAGAAGGGATACAGGTTTCAGACACAGGAGTACACTGGAGAACCGTAAACTCGGGTAGAGAAGCATACACCTCTTCTACAAATACAATGACCGACACTGGGGAGTAAACATGGGCAGGTTAAATACATGGGAGAACACGGGGCAGTTGGGAACAATCAGGAATACGATTGGGAAACATTCGCACGAGGGGAACAAGGGGCGTGGCACAACAAAAGACACGGACATATCGTAACAATAAGTATTCACAAAAACGCATGCATTTATTTTTAAAGAAATGTTTTTCTGATATTTATTTTACAACATTTATTTTATAATATTCAGAACTAGTCTGTTATAAATGTTAAGATTCATTTAAATATAAAGATGAGTGACATCTGAATGGTAAAAAAATCCACTCCCTTCTACAGTATAAGCATTACAGTGCATGGTTGCAGCCAGACTCCCAGAATGCGCTGGGCAGGGAAGGCTGTGAATGTCTGGTCATGCATGCACACAGGGCTACTTTATTAGATACACCTACACACTTCACTGCACACTGCACACTACACACAATGTAGCTTGTACTGGGCAGGACCCACTTTATTAGGTATACCTGCCTAGTATACCTAGCTGCAGTAGATGAGCTGAGCATTTATAAAAGCCTTTATGCACTCCACTGTTGTACTGAGCTGTTATTTTTGTACTTGTAGCTTTTCCTGGAAATGTTAACAAGTCTGGTCATTTTCCTGTGATCTCTCTCCTTAGAAGGTGTCAAGAGCTGCTCATGACTGGATGTTTTTTGTCCATCACACCATTGTTTGTAAACTGGAAACTCTGTAGTGTGTGAAAAGCACAGGAGGGGGGCTGTTTCTGAGATGCTGAAACCACCACGTCCGGCAACAGCAATCATACAACAGATCGGCATCACAGATAATTCAATGCTTAGCTGCACGGTATCTGAACCTCCTGACCCTGGCTGCAAGCTGCATGTATTCAGTGGCAGCCACATGATTTGCTGTTAGGTTTGCATTATGTTTACATTCTGACTTTGTCAAGATCAGGCTTGTTGTTGAGTTGGTGAAATCACGTGTGATTAAACAACGATGCTGAACCTTTGGAAAGCAGACATTCATGTGTTCTGAAGTCTCAGCTACATTTTGGGAACTAACACAGTCTGGTAGTAGTTAAGTGTCGGCTGAACTTCTAGAAATGTTCGGAGACCTATCCAGGTTGGGTCCATTCCATTGGTCCTGAAGTTTATGTCCCATGTTCTAATTAATGTTTGTTCTCCTTACGAAATACCTGTGTAAAAAGTTGCATGATTCATCAATATAATTGTAAAAAATGAACATTAAAACAGAAGAAGTAAAGGCAAATAGAAAATGTGACCCACGGTGGCGACTTATTGGGTTTCAAAGACATGAGGGACTCACAATTTCACAGCACCTGGAGTCAGAACGAGAGCTGCAAACAACACCCAACGTGAAATGCTCCACACCTTCCTCACCAACCCCTGAACATCTTCAGAAGTCCTAAAAACCCCAAAGTTAGGCAGGCCTGGGACAATCGCTGAATGGGGACAGTTCTTCACAGGGACAGTTCTACACGGAGATACAGTAATCTTTCTGCATAGCAGAACAGGGACAATTTTTCTACATTTTATAAAAATGTAGAAAATTCACAGGCTGTCCCAAGTCTCCCCTCATCATTGCAAATTTCCCACTTGTGGGACTAATAAAGGATTATCTTATCTTATCTTATTACTGTACCACAAATATCCATGAGTACCCGAGAATGCTCCACATGTCATAATGATCATGTTTTTACCACTCTGTACTGCCATCAGCTGTAATGCGACAACTGGTTGATGTCGTTGGGGTCACAGTGCTTGGAGGCATGGAGGTTGCAGTGGTGCCATGGAGCTCAGGGGTCGTGATGAGGGATGGTGATGTCGTTGTCACCCTCTGCATTTTCATTTCTACAAAGCAGCATGCCACACTGGGTCCTGAGCACATGGGGGGTGGGGGACGCCCAACCCAATGTCCCCAGCTCCAAAGCAGGCTACGCTTACATTTATTCGAAAGTGTCACTCACCCGGCATGATGATCAGGTTGATGCTAACCTTGACATCGCTGCTGGCACGCCGGATGGCGCACCAGTACCAACCGCTATCCTGCTCCCGCACTCTCCTCATGGTCACCGTGAACACGTGATTCTGTTTATCGTCCGATACCAGAAGATCCCCCTTCTGGGGGGTTGTCGCAGTGGAGCTCTGCAGAGGAGTGCAGTAATTCCAGTAATATCCTTTGCACCAGTACTTCATGTGGTCCCGGTAAAAGCTGTGGTAGGGACAGGCAATCTGCGCGGTGCGGCCTGCCGAGATCCGCACCTCTTCCGGTCCAGAAATGTGGAAAGCCACTGTTACTGAATGCACAGCAAGATGCTGATTCAGAAACCAGACACTCGCTTCCTAACATCTGACCTTGAATGCAATACTGAATCAATTTGAAATGAAAAGATTAAGGCTGAACCGCTTACCTTTCATGACGACGATAAAGAAGATGAAGACTAGCATGTCACCTGGACAATGTCACCTCTTCCACTGAAACATCTGCAACTGTATGTCGCAGGACACTAACACCCCTAAGAGGTAAGAGACCTCTGCTTCCTGTGAAAGCAATTGTAAGCAGTAGTGAGAGTCGTGTGGTCAGCGATCGGAAAAGTGGGCCGGGCCTGATGCTGCTTCAGAAAACTGGTCAGATGCTCCAGGCCCCCTTCCTTCACATCTTCAGAGAAAAGACAACAGACAGAAATTGCTTCCTCGGCCAAAGAGCCATTTTCCACATTCCTCTCTCAGCTCTGCCCACATCTAGCAGAAATGCAGGAATCAGATGGTATCATCCCACCCCCAGAAGCAGGGATGGCGTGAAATCTCCCCCCTCTCTCTCTGTCTTGGGGATATGTGACAGATGTTTCTGGAACCATGGCACACATTAGGCTCCTTATGAGACAGCGATGGTTGCATGGCCTGTGGCTTTCCAACTCCCTTTTGCACAGCTTCTGAATGTGTAGCTTATAAGGAGGGATGTGTCAGGCTTTTGGAGGATGTGACATAAGGCCTGGGTGTGAGAGGGATGGATGAGCCCAGAGCTCGGCCAGGGCCACAAAGTCCGCGCTGTTACTGCAGAGGTTTCAATATACACCATGCTCCTTACGAGTGTCCCAACATAGAGGTCATGAATACCGACAGAAGATGACAGAATTTCTTCATGAAATATTCAGCGAGGCATGGGGCCAGCTTATGGAGAGAGGCACACAGCATTTCCAGGACGCCGGGGTCGAAAGGCACGTCTACGAACGAGGGATGATATGAAACACTAAATAACATTTCATTTTAAAACATCCCCCTGATATGGTATATTGTGGTATTATGACACCAAGAAGCTGCTCGTTTATGGCTGCAGCTCTAAAAGAAGATACAGCAATAAGAAGAAGTGTCCTGTGCTTTACACACAAATAGGGCGTCCAAGAGACTGAACAGAGTGTCGTCAGCATCTCAGCAGAGAAGCATAAATCGGAGTGATCGCGTAAACCTGCAGCTCGCATTTCTGTAAAGCCGAGAGATACTAAGGTGTGTTATTATGTCAGATGCGATAAGCACCATCTTGCTGAAGAAGCCACTGTATCACAGCTTGCATATTTTTATGTGTTTTATTTTTATTTAGCATTTTGAATGTGATGTAAACCACGGTGACACAGAGTATTTGGTTGTATACTTTGGAAAGAATTCCAATGAATTCCTTCTACATAATGCACTATACTGCATATGCAGTTAACAAACAATATGTGTTCATAATCCATAATAATATAATAAAATACATCTAAATAAATGAAACGATCAGTCTGTGTACCCCATCAACACCAGCCAGATTAAGCTGGAGGAGAGGAGATGACCAAAGATCACCAGAGGTTACCTCATTTGTGTTTGGTTTCAGAGAATGAGCTGTTTGTTTGCACAACAGCAAAAAACCTCGGTCAATAAAGAAAAAAAAGAAAAGTAATGGAATTTCAATTTCTTAAACAAGCTGTGATCAGGACAAGGGAAACACAACATTTGCATTATGCTCCTGCAACCCACACCCAGGTCTCCTTCCAAGGACATCACAGGCAATCTAACGTTCTCATGCAATGCAATAACACACCACTGCGTTGAGACGCCACTTTGGAAACCCAATACACTCTCCAGGCAAATAAGTATCAATTAATGAGATCGCAAATATATAATTAAAAAGTATTGATTCACAGCACCCATTTTGTTCATTGAAAAATGAGCATTCCACATCCCCATATAGGCTACTCACTTTGCCGATCATTACCAATGACAATTCAAATTTTGAATCCCATTTATTCTTACATTTTCTGATGGCCATTAAAACAGCTGTTAGTTGTTAAATATTCAGATTTCCCTTGTGCTTCAAGCACTTTTAGGAGGTAATTTAAATCTGCTTCTTGATGTATCTCTTAACGCTCCAAAACAGACATAAAAACACAACGGGTATTAAAAAGATATATATACCCTCTACTTTAGAACTGCAATACTGCTCAATAATATGTATCCAGTGCTGACGTATAATTTCTGTGAATGCACTAAAATAACATCCAATGCTATTCCGTAGCAACACAGATGTCTACAGTATTTGTTCCACGAACAATATTGCCTCTGAACACATAAACCCAATCATACATGACCTATAATTTGTATCCCCGTCGCTGAAGTTGAATCCCGGCGATAATGTGAACAAAACGACCTTGCTGTCCTTTCAAGGGTCAGAGGAGGAATAAACATTGATTTTTGGCATTTGGCGTATATCTGGTTTATATGACATTGCACAGGGTCAGATGCCCATGATTACCACAGTTAATTCAGCTTGATGACCCACCATTGTTCTGAGAGACCCATAGCAGTGTTTCAGTTCTATTCTGTCTCCATCTCATGTGGCCATTCTTGTGTGCATGTCGTCTACTCCCTCGAGGAGGAAAACCGTCAGCCACTGACCCCGCCCTTGGTTGCCCAAATCCATGTCAGGCAGCTCTGTCCCCCACCTTCTTCTGAGAGGCTCTCACCTCTACAGACAGGCGGAATACCGGGTGTCTAACCGACAGGGAGTGTGCTGTCATTCTGGGGATAATGATGACCAAATCACAGAGGGTATTAACCAAAAAAGGAATCAGTGCAGAAACAGGACAGGCCACTGTACAACCACTGACATATTATTATTTATTAATATTATTAAGTCAATAAACAAACAATGCATAAATAGGCCAGTTAAGGCCCATAAAAATGCCTCTGTCTTAAGTAGATGTGCCTCTTTTCACAGAAAAGCAGGTAGCTTGATTCCGGCATCTGTGCTGGAAACATGAACACTCAGCGGAGCCTAAGAGGAGGATGGTCAGTGTAGGCTGGCTCCTGTGTCTGTCAGCTGGCTCTGTAGGCTCGTTTTGGGCCTGTTTGGGCTCTGAACCCACAGCACCATGGCATCTAACAGAGATATGCCGTGCCTTCAGGCCTGGCTGCCTTTCCCAGTTGACACAGATGCCGAAAAAACCAAAAGGCTTGATCCCAGACTGCGTTTACACTGCTTGTGTAATAGAATCGGTATCAAGGGATGGAGTTTATTTTATTGACGTTACCTGTGGGTGGTCAGAAAAGGAGGGGAGTCTCCAGAGTGGCGGGGTTACAAGTCTCCAGGGAAACCTAATCTGTGGAATGCATTTTGAAACTGGGAGCCCGACTGAAATGCATGAATTAATAATCAGAAAGTCCCGATACGTGCCGAGGGACATCCGCTTTGCTGGAGAACGAACCGATAAATCCTTGAGAGCAAAGGATTCTTGTCTGCCCCTGGAGGGCTGTCTATGTGGGGGGGAGGATGCCACTTCATTGGGAGGGGAGCCTGGGGCAAGGTGACAAGGGCCAGAACAGAGTGGCATGTTAAGCAGGACGGAGCTAGAGAGTGCTGCCACAAGGGGGCGTTGCCTGTGAGCAGGTGCAGAGACTGTTTTGCATCACTTTTCCCGCTAGCTCTGTTTTTTTTCCTTCATCCACCTGGTATGCAGAGGCAGCACTGCAGTGCCCCCTTCCTCTGGGGCCCCCTGCACTCTTCATTTTGTTGTGTCTAAGCAGCTGCTACCCAAAGATGCTGCACACTAACCTTTTTCTCCATACTGGTTACTGATGTTATAGCAGCTTCTTTAGCAATGATTCCTTCCAAATCTACCTCATTGGAATTCCTCCTTTTAGCTCTTCTGGGGCTTCCCAGTGTATATGGAAATGCATAAATGAGCCACAGAGACAGCAATAAGGGTGCTGTGCCCTTAGCAGGTTAGGCTGCTGAAATCCAAGTGTTGGTCGAGTGAGTCACCACTGGGCCTTTGAGTAAGGCCTTTTACCTCTAGTTACTCCAAGGAATGGCTGACCCTGCTTGCTCACAAATGTATGTTGCTTTATGCATGTGTCTCATAAATACATTTTAATATCAGTTAATGTTAACATTTACCCTCATTGTCCAGACAGATTTCCCAGCATCTGATTCTTCAACACAATGTGGGTTTCCATCACCCTTGTCAATAAACTGGATATTTATGGCCTGGGATGAGAAGAATTGCAGCTCCCCCCATTCCAAGAGCCCGTATGTTATTGTGGAGGGCTAGACACCACATTACAATTGGACCACTGACTTCAGTGGGTACCGTAATACAGGGTTACTGCAAGGACTGCCAGTTCTCACACACTCGCTGCCAGTGCAACATAACCTTTCCCACTGCAGTTTAACATCGGATGTTGTTTAGAAAAATCAATCCCATAATCCAATTTCTCCTTGAAGTCAGATGCTTATACACATTTTGTTTTATTGCCATTTTCAAACGACTCTATGTGATACTGTACAGCCTGTAAATTACCGCCAGTGCTAAGAATAGCTTTACACTTCACATGTTATTTTCCAGTAAGAATCGCCAGAAATTTATATATTTCTTTTGACTGCCCTGCAGGTCCTGCCAAACGCAGTGCTGCCATTTGCTAACGAATTACCGACTATTTATTCTGATTTAGCACTTATCAGATTTCCTGGTAAAGAGGACATGTAATGAAAGCTGCAAGAACACCTAGACCCATGAGCATACCCAGAGGACAGCTTTGGGATCTCCTAATTGCGTTGAACAGCAAGACGACAATCCTACCTGTTTTAAACTGCTGTGGCAACACAGACAGGCCTAAACTGAGCCAAGGAGAAGGTGGGGTGTGGAGATGTGTAAACAGCATAGACAAAGTAGGTAAAATATAGAACAGCGATTTGACAGTAATACCCACACCATCACGAGGTAAAGAAATCCAGAAGACAGGGACACAAATGAGGAATCATGGGATCATTAGAGAATAATCTCCTAAGAAGAAGCACACAACACTATTGGGTGCTTCTGGAATAGCAGATGGACTTTAGGTTAAAGGGTGAGTGGCAGGGGGGCTGCAGGGGTGTCCCATGGACCGACCTTTTCCTTCAGTATCAGAACCAGAATCTGAATCAGTATACATTTATCCTTATTTAAGTACGAAAAGTACAAGGTATTTGTTTTGGTGCTGGTTGAGCCATGAGGTGCACAATTTAAACATTCTGTCAAAACAAAATTACATGAAACAGTACATAGAATAAAAGTACAATAGAGAAATGAATAGAAATAAAGATGTGCAGATAAATAAACATAAGCAGAGATATAGTAAAAGTGAGACAACTAGATGTGGGGTACAAGCAGCTTTGGGGTGTGTGCAAATAAGCTTATAAGTGCCAGTGTGCTTCTCATCTGAGGGGGGTGATGGTGTGGGAAGGCTAATGTTTGGGGGCAATTAGTCAGAAGAGAGAGTGACCTGGGTGCGATGGCTCAGACACTCCCTGATTGGGAAACTCGGGTGGGGCTGGGGGCACAGTGACATGCCTGCCCGCTCTGATCGCTCTTTGTGTAAGTGCAGCCTGGGGGGGCTCAGTACCGCAGTGGCTACAGGGCTACATAGCTCCATGAGCAAGGGGGCGGAGCCTTCACCCACTTGTCCCCAAGTTGATGACAGGAATTGCCGGAACGAGACATGGCACCCATGAAACCATCCCTGGAGTCTGGTGACAGCATCCAGAGCACTGGGCCGTGGGGCTATGCTGGGGTGCTCGCTGGGGTGGGTGCTAATTGTACAAGGGAGTGGCCTCTGAGAGTGTTCATGGGTAATGGGGAGATCCGGTGGGGGGGGGACAGGGAAGGCGAGTGAGAACAATAAAACCGAGGTTATGATGGCAAGGAAGGAACGCTAATTAGGGAAAGCTGCAGTAATGGGTCTCAGGAAAGTGGTCAGCTTCACGGAAGGGTGAGGAGGACAGCCCTCTTGCAGCTCAAACCAGACCAGTTTACATCTATCCCAGGATATGGGTGCATAGAGTTAATGCGCAACTCACAGATATGCCAAGGGGGTCCCTGATGGAGGCCAGTGACAGCGAGGAGGACATAATGCAGCCCAGGTACTGGCCATACTGCCCATTTCCCAGAATGCACTTCAGGGTTTGACCTTGAGCGTAACCAAGGGCCTTTACTTACCTCCTGCTATATCCCAAATAGCTACACATTTCAGCCGTCTATGTGAAGCTCACGTATGGTTTATTTTAGCTTTTTATATCACATCAGTTAATATCTTAATATCACAAAGGCATATACTGTAAGAGGAAGATGTAGACATTGAATTCCACTGCAAAATGTCTGCACAGCTGAAGGTCAGCGTCTCCCTGTGCTCTGCTGACTGACCTCGCTCTCCTACATCTGCCCGCCTGTAAAACCCCCCCGGAGAATCCCTCCCACACTGTTCCTATGGAAATACCTAGGTCTCCTTCAGATGTCGAGACGTTGAGATTCGGAACAGGGCCCGAGGCATAATATTTGATTCCACGCTGAAACGCGGCCTGAGTAGCGAGAAAAACCTCAGCCAGTAAAATAACATCCCACCCATGCAGTGCTGAGGCCATACTTATCATCAATTAGTGGCCACAATTTATACTTGGTCAAAATGTGATTATTTATAGATAAATGTCTTCTGAAACCCCCAGCCCCCAAAATGATAAACAGAAGAAAAATCAGAGCTTGTCTGCAGACAGCCAGCCCTAAACATTGATTTTTTTTTTTTTTAATTGATTTCACTTTTAACTGTGACAGCAAACATGGCTTCATACAGCTCATTCTGCATTCTGGACCCCCAAGTTCGCCTGTATCTTTGTGAAATTTGGGAATAGCGCGTTTTCTTCTTCCTTAACAAAAATCTTCATCATTCTAGGCATTGTGTGGTGAGTTCTTTCAGTGCTGATTAGCGTGAATGTTAATCAGACACTTGAAGCACAGAGCAGCATGGATGCCTTCCAGAGATATTCTATTAACAAGAGAAATTACTCTATAACAGCACTACGATCTCAGGTGCTTGATGGCAGAATTCATATAGGCATAATAACCCTTGAAAACTGCGTTTGCTTTTCATGAGAACATGCTAATGAGGCCTTGTTTACTCAGTTAAAGAAAATATGCAATATGTCTGTTTCATTTAATTCTGAACTGTAGTAACTTGTTCTTATTTACACAACAACACACTACAGCCATGACCCTGACCAGAATTAGCAGTTGGAAGCCAGCCCCTGTTGAATTGGTCACAAATAATGATTTTTCACAAATCACATCTGAAACATATCTGAAAGTAGGTGGGTAACACTTTACTTAAGGTGACAAAAATACTTAGTAATAACTCAGTTACTACTGAAGTACAAATCATGAACAAATATAGTTACTATTTAAGATTAAATATGTGTTAGGATTCATTAATTATGGAACTAAAGGAGAATGTCACGAGTCAAACAGGAAGGAGACAGAAGCAGGCATAAGGGCCTACCAAATAAGGGATTCATTTTACGAAAACCGGGCAAACAAAAAGACGTGGGGTCAAAATAAACCGCACTAGCAAACAGGGCATACTTCACAGCACACACTAGGGTGACCTCAATGATCAGACCAGGGAGCACAGGACTGGGAGGCACTCTTATAGAGGGTAGGCGAGGGGGCAAACAAGAGGCAGCTGGTGTGAACCACATGAGGGTTGAAACAAGTGGCAAGACAAAACAAGCAACAGGTGTGGCTTGTTAGCCACACTGGGGTGAGAGCAGGAGAGGCAGGAAGGCAGGGCATGACAATCAGTATTTCACTTGTGTTATTCATTATTTGTTCTCCCAGTAGTTCCTATAGTAGTTCCTTCAGTAGTTCATTAAGATTTACAGAACTAACAGATATAGTCACAGATACAGTAACTGCTTACAACATGTCAAATGACCAAATGACAAATGAGCACATTTAGACATATTTAAAGGTAAATGTTTGGTAATGACACTAATGCATGTTCAACAATACTAAGAGCCAGTGAGGATAGTGCTGATCAATGACGTATTTCCCAACTTCAGTAAGGAAGCAATTTCATAAATGCACAATATACTCTCTCTAGCTTCTAATTGTTGTTGTGTGTGTCATGCTCGAGTACTGTTTACACTTGTACCTGGGCATTTACTCAAAGCACAGCTTAGCTGCACTTACGCCTAGTCGATTCCTTGACAGCATGTACTTTTTTAATGTGCTATTTGTCTGACTTGTATGTCGCATTGGATAAAACGGTCTGCTACATATCTAAAATTTTAATTCTAACTGTTATATCTACTTTGGTGCCTTTTGTGCCGTCTAATACAGTTACATGTTAATGACTGGATGGCAAGTAAGAATTCCTATTTATTCATGTACAAAAGGCATGTAAAGAATCCTGAATTTTGAATCTTTAAGGATCCAGCTGATTGGCATGAAACAGTTGTGAGCACCACACAAACCTGGGGATGTATTTCAGAAGCAGAGAGCAATACCTAGCTGGCGTACAGCAACGGGTGTTAGTGGGAAGCTTCCATTTTCATTCACATCTACATCACGAGCCGTCATGTGTTCAATTAACAGAATTAATGTGCTCAGTCTCATCTTGGGTCACATGACCCAGAGGCCTTCTTAGTGTCACTTTTTAAGCCAGAGAAAATCACTTACATCAACTGAATTAGTGTCAGCATTTGGCAGATTCGCAGTACATGGCCTTTCTGTCTCAAGAAATTAAAAAGTAAATAGATGTAACATCACGTTCTTGCTTTAGTCAGAAAATTATGTTTAACTTGCTTCTTTTTGTTAAACTACATGTCAGCAAAATGTACTCATTGATGAAACACGTTGAGATTACATTCTCCTACAACACCTAAGGGCAACTTACTGATGGGTGAATTAAAGGGGAACTCACTCCTCTCATTATATCAGGTGAGGTTTTCTGGAGAGAGGGCTTGAGTGTGACTAATTTTTCCCCGTTTGTTTATTGATTTACTGCCTTACTGATTCAAACTGCGGTACCGTGATCAATAGTAAATCATTGATTTCCCATGATGGCCAAGTGTGTCAGTCTTCCTGTATGGTTTACATGTTACACGATTGACCTGAGGCTCACGTGAAGATGCAGCGTAAGGCACATGTCTGTGACGAGGTTCCCCTGAAGGAAAGGTGCTGTTTCCCGTGGTTACCTGACAGGCCCTTCCGAGGCACGACTTTCAGGGCTCTGCATGCTGTACTTTGATCACTCATGTCTTGGGGAGCGATTTTCACACTGTCTGACACATCTGCGGAGCAATTCCTAGGCTGCTGTCTCTATTTGTTGGGTGTTCACCTTAAATTAAAGCAACACCATGAGGTGTTCTGACAGCATCTCTGGTCACAGAGGGTCATGTGACTAGATAGGGAACTGCCAAGCAGGCAGGGTGAGTTTCTTGGTCATATTCAAACATATTCCTAAGGTCCAGAACAGTACACAACACTTTCTTATGGGGAATTAGGGAACATCCCAAAAGCGAGAGGCGAAACCATTAACATAACTGTTAGTAATTTTGTTTCATTGGTTAATTTGTTTTTGTTTTAATTTCTTTTCAGAAACCA
>JAODKK010000001.1:48039770-48049921 GCA_026774405.1 Petrocephalus microphthalmus | reverse complement strand
GCATCACAGGAGTAAAGGGCAGGCAGGCAGGAGGGGAGTTGCCAGAAGTAGAGGTAGTGGTCTTGCAGACAGCAGAGGAGATGGAAAATCTTCAAACTTACGGTCTCCAGGCAGCACACCCCAGAAGGGGTGGGGGGGAAGTAAGTCCCAATGGCAGCATCAGCCCCAGTATTTGAACTAACATCCTTCCCATCATGGGTAGAGAGTACTAACCCGGTTAGCCTCATCAATCACTCATTTGCCCAGGACCCAGCTTTGGACATGGCTATAAAACAGCATGACCACCCACAGCCTGAGGCCAAGACCCTTAATCAGGAGACTCCCCATTACACCAGCACCTCCCAACCCCCCCCCGACCACAGTTCTCACTGTAACCACGGATGCTGAATAATGGAGTGCAGCCTTTGCTTTCATTGTGGCATGGATTCTGTCGCTCTGAGGAAATGTTATTGGCTGGCTACCTTCCCTTGACATGATGGGCGTGTGGGGTGTGAGGTGTCTGCAGGACTAGAAGCACATAAGGAAGCTGCAATGGAAATTCCAAGACACACTATTTTGCCTTTCTGTACTGCACACGAATGTTCACCACTGGTGAACAGGGAGGTCGTCGAGTCGCGTCAGATTAAAATGCCACAGAAATACTTAAGCGCTCATCTCAGACATCACATGAAGAGGTTGCCATTCGTCACTGGAGATATTTCAGGCCGGACCCTAAGGAGTTTATGTGCAGAAGGGACTGTGAGATACAGCATGACATCTGACATGCTGATATGAATAACGATGCATTGAAATTGGATTGAGGGACCCATTAAAGGGTCATCTAGAGTGATGTCAGAATCTAGGATCCATCTGTGAGTTTGTTTGCCTTTCATCACTGACAACTGGTACGGACGGTCCACTAGGGCACTTAAAAATATATGGTTCAGTAGTTTAAGACACTGTGTCTGTAATCAGAAGGTTGCTATTTCAAATGCCTAGCTTTGCAGAATGGGTTCTCCTACTGATTTCCTGAGCAAGGCCCTTAACCGCCCTCATTGCTCCAGGGACTTGCTGACCCTGCTTTCCCCCAAAAAATATGTTGCATTGGCTCTGCTAAATAAATAATATGCTGTGTTTCCTGTTGATGTTGTTGTCTCATATTGTAATCGAATCCGCCACGTTGACCACGCCGCCATGTTGACCAGACATCCTGCAACCTTATGAGGGCCAACTTCCCCCCAACCTTTGGGTATTTAAGTCAGATGCCTCCCTCACCAGTGCCGTACATGTGTGAAGTGGTTGCATTCATCAACAGCACATCCATCAGGTCTGTCTGTTGCATTGTTTCAGAGCACGATGAGCGTTAAGAATCTCTTGAGCTTACCGCTCCTGCCTGTGGAATTCTGGTGTCATGTATATCACAATGGATGCATCAACCAACAGCTGTCACCTGTGACTCGTCAGCCCAGATTGCATCCTGTCCTCCTTCCAAGGTCAAGACTTATGAGTTTCATTTATATGTTATTTAAAATATAGTCCTTCATATCTGGCCATATGTTGTTGTTCTCCTTTATAGCAGCTCCTATGCATGGGTAAAGCCATGTAATTTGATTGTTGCCTTGCATGTAATTGCTGTAATTATATCAGGGCAGGATTCATATTTCTGCATTTCCTCAATTCATTTTGTGTGCTAATCCAATAGCAGGTCTCCCTCCTGACAGAAAGCAAAGCTGTTTGGACGGGTGTAATTGCATATTTTTCTGAGTAGGATGTTTTCAGACATAAACATTTGTATTACCACATAGACCTGTTGACTTAATAGGGATTTCCCTGTCCTGTTCAGTCAGATGATGAGATGTGGTTGTGCTTCACGGATGGATCGATGCTCATGGTGAACCACATGGGCCGGCCTCCTGCTTGCCGAGGCGGATGGGCAGACGGGCTGATGGATGTGAGACAGCATCCACATGGCCCTCATGCCTGTGGAGGCGGAAAGAGCTCCTACCACAACATTATGCATGTTACAATTCATTGAATAGTGGACTTAAATCAATCAACTAATCAGTAAATCTTTACACAAAAGCTACAAAAGCAGGTATCATAATTATTAATTATTTAAGTTAAATTAAAAATGTTCACTGCTGTGAATGTGCGAAGGAAAAGTGATAAATTTTATGTGCCGGGAAAGCAGCACTAGGTGGGCAGATTATTGGAATTTTAATGCAATCTCTGCCTTGCATAAATAAAGCAGAAAGTGGACAAGCAGTTATTGGAAATTGATGGATGTCTGGGTTCTGATTTCCCTCATTCACATTATTAGATCCATGAGAAGACATTGCTTTCTGTAAAAGGTAATGTGGTCATTACCATCACCCTCCCTCCACATTGCTTTGACTTGGGTAAAGCTTGACACCAAAACCCCTCTAAGCGCAGGTCAAGACTGTAGTGTAGTGTAGCAATGTGGTGCAGGTCAATCCATCAGCCTCGTCATTGTGTGCAACCAAAGGACCTCATGGTCATGTGCCGTGATCCATTCGGCCTCAGCATATTACAGCAACACAGACAGCACTGTGATGATATTAAGAGGGCTTAAAAGCTTCCTACCCTGATCAGCAATTTTCTTTAATATTATACAATATCTTCCACTAAGTATGAAAAAATAAAGCTTAAAATAGCATCCCACTTACAAATGCTCTGCGCCTGGAAATGACATGCCTGCATTATGTATCTGAGAGGAATCGAAAGGAACTGTTTACAGACGGGACGGTTATCAGATCCCAGTGGTGAAAGAAAAAAGAGGCGTATTTGATTTGAAAGTCGGTACTCTCTTTGCTCATCCGCCACTCTTCCTCTCCGCCGTATAAGCCCCTGGTTCCTCATTAGCGCTGGGTCCCGTTGGCCTAAATATTCTGTGTGCCTTTGATGAGCCGTGTGTCCCACATGCTTGCAACTACTGTCCTGGAGGGAATTTACCGGTGGATGATTTCAGCTTTCGATCAGAGGCTGCAAGTCGACGGGCCTGTAGAACCAGCAGAACCTTCAGAACCACCACTCTGAAAGGGTCTCTCTCTCCGCAGCTTTCTGAGGAATGGCCGCAGCGATCTATCCTACCCACAAGAAGTTGATAAAGTAATTGACATGCATGGAAGCATAAGCATAACATGCTTACTCTGACACTTGGTCGGCTCCTTCTTGCCGGCCTCCCCTGCTCCCTTTGGTCTCTCTGCACCTTTGACTCCCTCTTTCACCCTCACACTTCCTCATCCTTTTCTTTCATTCTCCTTCTGCCGTTCAGGTCAGGAAAATTGATTCATAGAGCCAAAAGTGTTTCTTTTTGATGTCAGGCTCACACGGGAGGTTTTTGAAAAGTTAATTGGCTGCATAATCAGCTTACTGGCGAAGAACTAGGATGAGCTCTTGGCACGCAGCTCTTGTGCTCTCTATTATAATATTCTCTTCTATCGCATTAAAATGGACCTACATAAATGAAGCGGTCTCCATGGAAGCATGGCTCTGTGTTTTCACTTCTGAACACAGGAATGAACATTTGTGTGGACAAGATGTATTTGGACTGTTGTTCTCTTTAGTGGGAGGACCTGCACATCAAAGGCAGCAGAATGAAGAACCCATATGTTACACAGACAGGTCGTGGTAATACATATTAAGGAGGTGGGGCTATGTTTTTACGTACCCAATAAGAGGGAAGCATCAGCAGGAACATTACTGATTGGTCTGTAGGGAGGAGAAAACTGAAACTAGTGGGGAGATACAATTGTGAGCACTGGGAAAATGGATGGTTGAGGTTTGTTTGTGTTCTGTTAGCGGCAGGCGTACACTGTCAGGCTGTAAGGAATTTGGGATTTCGAATTTGGGGAGATATATATCTATATATATTTATATATATAAAATGATCTGTATATAATATGCATTTGCAGGTCATTAAAAAGGAGCTTGGATTGGATATGGGAGTGCACTATGCAAAAACCACACCAAGTAACAGGGTGTGCTTCATATAAAACATTCTCTTCAGTAAGCATGAATTTGGGTGGAATTAAGTACATTTTTTTAACATTAAATCAGTGAAATCAGAGCTATTTTTTCTTGGTTTCATTTTAACACACATGGGCTTGTATTCTTCCTCGCAGTATTATAAATGATGGTTTCGTGACGCTTGATTAGGGTCGATTGCCATTGTTATTCATACGCACTAATGTGTTTCAAAACTCTACTTTGATGAAGTACTTTGATGTAATAGAGCGGAAAATTTGCAGGGATGGAGAATTGCTATTGACGTGTGTGCAGCTCCTTGGACGATGGTAATTTTTCTATTTTAAACAGTTGGTGCATGTCTTGTGGAGAATACCCATTTTTACCTTTTGATGTTTGTTTTTCATGCATTAAAATCTGTCCACCTCAGAGAAGGCATAAAAGGAAATCATAAAGGTGTTCCTGTGTGCTTCATACATTTCCCGATGAATGATGAATTTGTGGTAGATCATTGATTATTTTCATATAGCAGCCATTATGCAGACCCTCTCATGCCTCAATGTGGAGCAGAGCTTCCATGGTTCTAATGATGATTATGGTTTCAGTCATTGGGTTATTGTAATTTTACCAAGTCTAAATGCAATGAAAGAAAAGTGGAAGAAAAGTTGCCAACAAGAGGGAGAAATGGGAGCTTAGAGTCAGCGTGAGTCACGTCTTTTTGAAAACAGTGAATCCTGAGTCATTATTCCCTCCAGTGATGTTAAAGGGATCATTCCTCCAGTGATGTTAAAGGAATGGCCCCTCAAGTGATGTTAAAGGGATCATTCCTCCACTGATGTTGAACGAATGGCCCCTCACTTGATGTTAAAGGGATGTCCACTCCAGTGATGTTAAAGGAACTGCCCATCCAGTGACATTAAAGGGATTATTCCTTCAGTGATGTTAAAGAGATTACTCCCCAAGTGATGTTAAAGAGTGACGTTAGGTTGTACTCACACTAGGCGATCCACTCATTGTGTGATTACGGTTTTTTTCCTATGTTTCCTTCAACACAAAAAGTCACACGGTGATGACAAAAGTGTGCTCTTGCTAGAAGTATTACCCACAATGTCAGCACAGACCTGCAGGTGAGTGGGGAGAAAGGGTCACAGATGCTTGGGCACAGAATAAGGCAACCAAATATGCCCTTAAAAGGATTGCCCCCCCCCCCCCAAGTGATGATAAAGGGATTGCTCCTACAGTTTGTATAGGGATGGCATGCAGCTAATTCAGTCCAAGCGAAATCTCACCATTCCATTCAAATGATATCCTCCAGTATCTCTGAGCCATTCTTTGGCCATCACAGTTTGCCCATTTCTACTTTCAAAGGAACAAGCTTTCATCTTCAACAGAGGACTTTTTGGGGTAGCAGTGACTAAGTAGGATTTGGATGAATAGAGTTTAAATCCTATATAAAATATGATGAATGTGGAATTTTTTGCTCAGACATAGTTAAAGAATAAGACACTAAGAACATGAAAATTATTCACTTCACAAGCAGCAAAAAGTATAACATATTATTTGTAGTGGTATAGGTCCAGCAGAGGCAAACTGAGAACTAATGGTAACCTACAGATGTGAGCTGTAACATTCCTTGGGAGGAATCTTCTACCATGACCAGCTACAGAATATAGATGCTGGAGAAGAGAGAAGAGAGAGCAAGAACTGCCATGTCAAGCTCCCAAATTAGTAAGGCATTTGTGCATACTTTCTTTAGAATATTCGAAGGATACTATAATTAAAGAATGTTTGTTTAATGATCATATTTCCTTTAGTTCAGTTTATTTCGAGCATTTTTAACCAAAGACCTGGAGGACTGCTGCTGACTTTTGTTCCAGGGAAGCTGAAAGCTTGCACTTTGTTATTGGAAACTGAGTGACACGTCCAGCCAAAGTACAAGCATTGCAGAATCAGTGGAGCAGATTCAAAGATCCCAATGTCAAAGGTCAGAGCAACACAAACACTCTACCAGGTCAGGGGTGAAAGGTTGTTGGTCAAAGTGTTTCCTGTGTCTCCTATTGAGCAGCATTTGGAGGAGCCTTGTTAAAGGCGGTGGTGAGCATCATTGGAATGCACCGAATTTTTACATAACTATGCTGTTTCCACTGATTTTCTGGCCAAGTTTCTGGCTGTTTCTGTGCCCTCCGTGTCTTTGCAAAGGTCTCCCAAAAAATCCAGGATACATTTTAAGCCTATCATGCTCCTGTTACTACACTAATGTCACAATAAATCAAGCATTAAAAAATTGCATTTTTGGGCCTAAAAAATTGTGTGGGAAGATCCAGGGTAAACAAAGAAGAGTTGCATAACTGTACTTGTACCTCGATGGTGCAGCATGGATTAGTGAAAATCTGCTACTGTGTTCAGTTAATTTTGAGAAGTGCTTCAATTCAAAGTATGCATTCTTGCCAGCAGCTCATATGGCTCAGTATTAAGGCTAATAAAACAAATGCAATTACCAAACCTTGCCTGCAGGGGGGTCCATTATATTAATACAGCTTCAATCTATTATATAGAAATGACAGTAAGCTCATGATCACTCCTCCAGTTTCTGTATGTCTGAAACACATACTGTACAGTGTGTAAATAATACCCGTGCATCGCATGCAGGAGGCTACAAAAGGGTAAGTGTCATGTGACAGACACATGCAGCATAAACTCTGCCTATTCACATGATACATTCAGAGGAAGGCACTTATCATGACTAATGAACAGATTATAGTAGCTGTTTAATCATGAAAATATATGTACTGGACAAACTAAAGGGCAGGTTTTTTGTTTATCCATCTGTGTTCTGAAACTGCTTGTCCCATTCAGGGTCACGGGGGTCTGGAGCCTATTCCAGAGGCTATGAGTGCAAGGCGTGGAACAACCCAGGATGGGTCACCAGCCCATCAAAGGGCACCCTCACACAAGCCCACCTACGGGCAATTTGGTAACTCCAATTAGCTTCAGCATATTGTTTTTTTGGGCTGTGGGGGGAAACCCAAGAACCCAGAGGAAACCCAACAACGACACGGAGAGAACTCGGGCAGACACTTGAATTGTGGTCCTAGAGGTGTAAGGAAACAGTGTTTCTTCTGAGTTAAAAGCCTGAGAGCCTGTCGATCTCTTTCAGATATCAGACCAGATGAAATGATCTTACCAACAGATGGCTGAATGAATCTATCTCACTCTTATGGTGATTTTTCAAATTAATAAAAACAATGGCTTAAGGAGCATAAGTGGGGAACAAGGTACACCGGCTCATGCTTTAGTTTGTACCTGCTGCATGTTTTTGCTGACAATGGATTATAAACTTATAAGAATAATAGGATCATACTTTTGTGATTCATTTACATGTGTAGAAGATAATGGGGGCACCACTGGAGGGAAATGACATCACAGGGATTCAGGTGGTCAAATTCAGGATGTGCAGAGTGCTAACTGCAGGCCTGAAATGTGACCAACGCAGCAAATGAACACATAACAGCACAGGCAGACACATAAACAGACAGCCAGCAGACCTCTCCTCTTCTGTTCCACTGGAATCTACCCAGCTGGCCCTAGTTATCTCTCAGATGCTGATCAATCCAATCAGCACCAGCTGGGCCTTATTCTGTGAGAGGTGTCTCTGGACCTAGGGATGGTGATCAATCACAATCACAATGCAAAATAACCTCACGATCCAGCCTGAGCCGCTACTTTGCATATTTGGTTGTATGACCTGAAAGCGTGTTCTTTTTTCAACTGTTATTTGACAACCTATAAAAGTCACCCATTTATTCGACAGAAAATTTGTCTGTGATTAATGTAGCATGTAATTACCATTGCACAACCAACTGCTTTAAAGAAAAAACTATTATGCAAAAGAGAACCGCAATAATTAAAGTGAATTGTGAATTTGACCTGCAGAACTCTTGTGTGTGACAGGATTATGACCTGGGAGTGTCACATGTACCTCAGAAGCTCCTCCCAGACACCCAATGTTATAGTAAGCAATAGAAAACTGCATGAATGATTTCTGTCCATCGGGTATCACCCTGCATACAAAAAAATTCAGATTAAACTAGCCAAATAATACCAACATTTTAATGTTTAAATGAAATTAAATCTGCATTTAATGTGTATCCAGGTATGGAGACATAACTCAAAGTGAACACTGAATAATCAGAATTATATATAGTATAGTGTTATACATATTAAAAGACTGAATGCTGGCAGTTTAAGGAGCTGCTCTACCTCCTCCAGCTTTGGGGAGACTCCCACATGGCACATCATCCCATACGCCTCTTCTGCACGTCGATCAGCCAAGCGCTCCCCGGCTGGGGGGGGGATGCCGAAGCTGGGAGAGTATGAAGGCATATTTGATATCCAGGGGGCATGTGGGATGGGCGTGGCACTCAGTCACTAACAGCTGCTTTTAAATTTCCCCACAACGTGATAATAATCTGTGACATTTTACACTGTGGGTACATTTTTTCTGTGCCCACAAGGATAAACTCAATTTTACAAAAATCTGTGAATGCAATTTTCAAAACTAAAAATGCCAAAAGCTTTGTATTTCGTTTGATTACTTATGATTACTTGGGGTTAAGGATAGGGCTGGGTAGGGGTTATAGTTAAGGTTATGCCCATAGAAATGAATGGAGAGTCCCCATAAAGATATTTTCCTCATCTGCATCAGAAGGATTCATCCCTTTCTTTCCACACAGGCCACTCTGATACTTGTTCAATCCCTCGACTACTGTGACTCACTCCTAGCGGGTTTGCCACTGAGTGCCATTCGTCCTCTCCAAATGATTCAGAATGCAGCCGCTCGACTCGTTTTCAACCTGCCCAAGTTCTCCCACACCACTCCTTTGTTACGTTCCCTCCACTGGCTTCCCACATCAGATTCAAAACTCTGATGCTCTCCTACAAAGCCAAAAATGGTCCAGCACCCTCCTACCTAAAAGACCTCATCACACCCGCACTACACCATGCTCTCACAGATCCTCCAGAACTGCTCGACTGGTCCCACCATCTTTCAAGGTGAAAAGAATTCATGCATCTAGGCTCTTCTCTCTTTTGGCACCTATGTGGTGGAATTATCTCCCCCTAGATGTCCGAACAGCTACATCATTGGATGCCTTCAAACATCATATAAAGACCTACCTTTTGCAGGAATACTTGGTTCAGCACTTCCAGTATTGTACTCTAAAAAAATACAGACATAGGAGTTAAAACAGAGTTTGAAACAGATAGTATTCTAGTATTCTTAGCCTGGGTTCTACTGAACCAGTATCAGAAGGTATTCACTGATGGAGTCTCTAAGCACTTATGTAAGTCACTCTGGCTAAGTGCGTCTACCAAATGCTGTAAATGTAAATGCAGATATAAATACAGAGATAGGCTTGTGTGTGTTTGAGAGGCCGGGGGCAATGGCTGAATAACAGTGAAGGCTGAGGAGTGTGTGGGCAGACAGTCCAGTGTTAATGCACCATGTAGAGTCATGTGACAAGAGTCACCTAATCAGCTGTCTGATTGCTTTCTAACAATTTTAAAACAGTAGGAATATGAAATGTGTCCACTATGTGAAACAATCTGAATTTAGGATAATCAATGGTAATGTTGTATGTGATGTTTATAATATACTGTAAACGCATAGAATGGATAGATCATTGATAAAAATTCATGGAGGACAATTTTCCAGTTAAAAAACTAAATCAAAAAGTAAACAAAAATCACCTTGTGTGGAAAAATTCTCAGTGTTTTATCATATACGCACAGGCAGAGCTGGTCTGTCCCAAGTGGATTAATTATTCTCTGTTAATCAACGTGGATCGTTTCTCTAAAGTGGTTATTATTGTATAATTTCTCTAGATAATGGCAGTGAGTGATGCTGTTTTTCGGTCGTGGCCCTGGGTGAGCTTCGGTTTTAAGACCAGCTCATTGACATGCAGGTAGTGATTAGTCCAGCAGGCCCGAAAACCAAAGGCTAACAGATTTCCGTCTCTGAACAGGTAATGCCACATGACAGGACATCCCCCGGTGGGGAAACTCGGGCCGTGCCCACACATCTGTCTCGGCGCACGTGTGCGTGAAATGATGTCTGTCTACTCCTCCTGGGCTCTTCTTCATCCTGTTTGATGTACGTATATATTTGACCTCAGTTAATATCACCG
>JAODKK010000001.1:47961795-47971964 GCA_026774405.1 Petrocephalus microphthalmus | reverse complement strand
CATTAGTGTGCTCACAGGGCTGACATTAGCATGCTCACAGGGCTAACATTAGTGTGCTCACAGGGCTGACATTAGCATGCTCACAGGGCTAACATTAGTGTGTTCACAGGGCTGACATTAGCATGTTCACAGGGCTAATATTAGTGTGCTCACAGGGCTGACATTAGCATGCTTACAGGGCTAACATTAGTGTGTTCTCAGTGCTTAGATTAGCGTGCTATTGGTGCTCGCAGGGCTGATGTTAGGTGCTGTCGGGGCTGATATTAGCATGCTCACGGTCCTGAAATGGGTAGACTATGTGAGCATGGAGATGCAGCGAGGTTTACAGGAAAAGCTTTTTATGGGATTTTTGATGCAGATGCTCTCTCTCTTTTTCCTCCTAGCCGCTAATACAAACACCGTGTGTGTAACAGACTTCCTGGTCTGGTGCTGTGCAAACTTTAGGAACAATGTCAGGCAGCTCTGTTTGTTCTGCAGGCCAGTTCAGATCTTGCGTGCCGTTCCAGCCATGCTGGGATGACTCCGTTGCCCTCAATGTTCACGGACGTGTTTGTTTTTCCTTCTAGTGCTACGTGTCCTCCTTACACAATCCCACACAGACCATGGGAAGTCTATCCTGGAAGGAAACACCATGTATTAATATTTTGCCGCACCAATAATAAAAAACTGTTTCCAGAATAGACCTGGGGGATGTCAAATATTCGCAGGCCACAAGCAAAGGGGAGAAACAGGAGACTTGCGCGACATTTCCTGTCATGTGGCTTGTCTCCCTTTTCCTTGGGGAGCTGGATTATAATTATCTGGCTACGGTGTTTGGCCCAGGGACTCCTCAGCTAGACCCGTCTGGTTCTGTGTCCTGTGTGGCCCCCACCCTTGCCAGGACTTGACCCAAAGAGACTAGGAGAGAGGGCTAATTAACAGATGTGCTCTAGCTGTACACTTACTCTCATGCACATGCTCACGTAGACTTAATGGGAGGAGACCTACCCACATGCCAATTCCCACACCCTCTCTCGTGTTGAGTTGCTCAGAGCATCCCAAGCCAGCCTGTCTGCTCGTTTGTCTGTCTGCCTGCTTGCCAGTTTCCTTCTCTGTCTCTCTGTCTCTCTATGTCTGCCTGTCTGTCTGCCAGTTTGTCTGTCTGTCTGCCTGCTTGTCTGTTTCCTTCTCTGTCTATCTGTCTGTCTTTCTGCCTGCCTCTGTGTCTGCCTGTCTGTCTCTGTCTCTCTTTCTGAAGAGTGCTGCTGCTTCTTTAATGCACAATTACATTAAAACATTTGTGTTTGTATTAGTGTATGTCTGCGTGTATGTATTATTGTGTCTGCATTTTTGCAATTACTACATTGTGGGGACCAGATTTCCCCACAATGTGATAAACACTTGTAACTTTTTACCTTGTGGGGTCAGTCCATTCAAGGATAACTTCAATTTTATGTGAATCTGTGAAATCTGCTAATCCAAAATCTAAAAATGTCATAAATGGTTACTACTGCGTTCAGTAGGGGTTAAGGCTGTGTGCTGAGATTAGGGTTTTTCCCACAGAAATGAATGGACGGTCCCCGCAAACATGTTTGTGTGTGAGCTTCCGTCTGTTAGATACATTTCTCCTTGCAAGGTCACAGCCATGGACTCAACTACAGCAGCCTGAAGCTCTTGGCTGGGGTTCGAGCTGAGAAGCCTATTAACAACAGTGTGACAATATAATTAACTGCAGCGCCCCACTGGGTGGTGTGGGGTGCATGTGACAATGAGATATCGTTCATCTTAAAGACCGTCTGTCAGAGTCCACCCTAACTCCCCCTACCTCCCATCCTGATGCATCATTTTTAATTGCCCCAGGCTTGATCAGCATCCGTTTGGTTAATGTGGCAATAGAGGCTCTGTAACCTTTCCTGGCGAGGTCACATTGTACAGCACTGCACCCTGATTTATCCACCCCAAGCCGACAGCGGGCACTCCTTTGCTAATAAGTCATGTGACTAATGGCGTCTGGCCCCTCCATAAATCAAGCAGGGTGCTGTTTAGCGCTGGTGGAGGAGGGTCAGGCTGTTGTTTCTGTCTCACCTTGCATCACCTGTTTGTGGAGCAGCAGAGCTGACTCCATTACTCGTCTGTTTGTGCCTTTGTTCCCGTGTTTATTGTTGTCTAATCATGTTGTTGTTTCACAGCTTGCATTGTTATAAGCACAGTACACTTGAGTATAAGGGTATAACAGTATGGCCTGTCCAGGGACTGAGGAGGGGTACATTTAATCATGGTGGAGTGCCTGTCATCCGGGGGGCTGACACACCAGCCTGTGGCCTCACGTGTGTGCATATGACAGGTTTTGACAGTGATAAGATTCCTGTAAATCGGGGCTTGCTGCTCCTGTAATGTGGTCCATCAATGTGTATTTAATTGGCTTGTTGGTGTACAGTATGGTGCAAAGATGAAAAAGCAGGTGGCACAATTAATGTGAGGCAGGTGAGGTGCGGCTGTCATAGGCTGCAAATGTGTCTCTGAGCGTTATCTGCCCTGGCCATGCAGTACCTGCGGCATGGCAGTGAAGGAGGGGGGGGGTCACTTTGAAGTTTCACCTGTGTAATTTTCACTTCCATGCCTTTCATAGAGAGTCCTGGTGGCTCCTGCCCTTGATGAAGAAAGCTGCTGATGCTGCACATGGCTACTTGGGTGGCTGGTCTGCGTGAATGGACAGAGTTGCGAAATGCTGTGTTCAGTATCGTTCAGATGCTCCGAGCTGCAATCCAGTGACACACACTGTGTTCGGTATCGGTCAGATGTTCGGAGCTGCGTTACAGTGACACATTTTGTCTTCAGTATCAGTCAGGTATTTAGAGCTGCGTTGCAGTGAGCTGTGTGTTCAGTGTTGGCTTCAGTGTCAAAGTCATGGCCCATAATTCTGTTTTCTGAGAGCATTAGTAACATTTGTAGACTTTATCCCAGGAGCCCTCAGTCTAATTCAGCCTGTTCATCCTTCCCATAATTTAGCCCAAGCACAGTGCAAAGCCACCAGTCCCGGCTTCCTGAGGCCCCTTTCTGCTCCACCGCGTTTTCAGTCTGTAGATCAATATGATTCAACAGGATCCTCTTCTGCAGCTGACTTGTTCATTTCTCTTTTCTTCTGTAGGCTGACTCCATTTAAAAAATTCCCACTGTGTAACACATCGCACTGTATCTGGTTTTCGGGCGACTTCAGCTCTTCTGAAATTCCTGAGCTTATTCTTTAGCGAATATGTCACTAGACTAAAAATATTTTTAAATAATGGCCCTGTCATTGTGCCCCAGGAGATAACATCTTTTAACGTACCCGTCATCAAAACGTGTACCTGCCGGGCACCAGCCATGTCCTCAGTATCAGTAATAAACATCTGAAGGGTTCAGCTTACCCCAGCCCCCTGCTCCCCACCAATGAAATTCATACCTTCAAAGGCCCACGGACCATAATACAAGATGGGGGGTGGGTGGTGTTTGTCAGGAATTTCTGCTTTTGAAGAGCTTAGAGATGGCTGTATTACTTGTGATCATCTGCCATTTAAAGTGGACATGAATCTGCCTGCTTTGTTATGTAAGGCCATTTTGCCTCCGCTGTGATTGTCAGCACATGAGGGAGCTGTCTCTGATCTGTGCTTTGCTCACAGGCGAGCAGCCATCTGTGTCTACAACGTAAAAACAGAACATCCCTGTGTTGATTCCTGGGTCGTGTTAAAGCAGCGGGGGGGAGAAGGCTTGAGAGCTTGAGCTCCCCTGGCACTACGCCGTCCCACACAGTACGCCCCTCTGCGAGGTGCTCACCCCTGGATCACTGCCTTCCTGATCTGCTGGGAGACCCCATCATTCACGCTGGCTCTGGTCCTCTGTAATCTGTAACAACAGTGATTATGCGCAACCTGCCTGTTGTCAGAAGCAGTACAAATACCTGTGGTAGCGCTGACACGCGTGGGCGGTAATCACCTCTGAATCAGCTCCACCCTCTTCAGATTACTGCCTGTAAGAGGTGTTCATTTTTAAGACTGACACAGGCTGATTTTCGACTCTCGAAACTATTGTTCGTTAGCATTTTTCTTCTGTTTTTTTTGCAATGAAATATGTCTAATTGCAGTTTCCTTCCAAAGAACAGTTCCATCCCCAGGTCCTCCCCTGACTGACATATTACACATATTCAGGCACCAGTGATGATTTATTCGGCATGATTGTTTTTCTCTTTTTAGTTCACTGGGAATTTTTTTCTTTCCATGAGTTTGAAAGTGGTGTTATTCTAAATACAGGGATGGTGGTTTGACAGTCCCTGTAATATGAATGCTATTGTTTAAAGAATCGCTCTACTTTTGGCCATTAAAATATTTAAGGAATTGTGGGCGTGGTTTTCTCTTTTCATTTGTCAAAGTCGGATGGGGATGTTGTGGCCACCAAATCCAACCCTCAACCATCTTCGTGTTTCTTATGCATAATTGCCCCCACAAGGACCTAGGGAGTGTCATTAAGAAGGATTCGCCCTTTTTCCGGAGCAGCGACAGAAACAAGGCGGCGGCTTCTCGCCCTGAGTCAGAGTGACGGCACCTGTCTCCCTAGCCGTTGGCATCGACCATTCTGGCAATAAAACCAAGTTGCAACATGCCATGTTTCTTTTCTCATGCAATGTTTTCAAGTGTTCCCAAGCCATAACTGTAACACCTGATTCCTCTCCTTTTCAGTAAAAAAAAAAATCAGTGTTATACATTTGTCACACTTAACATACATTTTCGAGAAAGCTAGGTCAGACAGTCCCTCGAGCAAATGGGGTTGAGGTTCTTGCTCAGGGACCCAGTACTGGAATCATCCTGCTAACCCTGGGACCCCGTGGCTCATAATTGCGGTATTTTAATGTGCTGAACCACACAGCACCTCTATTTTGAGCCTGGAGGAGGTGTGGTATTGGGCACATTGATTGTTCGGGTATGTTAATAATGACAGAGTGCTTGTTTATGTAGTTTAAAAACACCCCATTAGGGATGAGGTCAAAGCCGGCATCTGCAGTGACAGGTGAAAAGAAACGGAGAGCAGGACGAGACATGTAGCTCGTACTGCATGCCATCTGCACTGGACCGGCACATTTCCCTTCAATAAGAGTCACAGTCTTATTATATGGCAATATGGACCTCAATCATCTACATGATTAATTAGCGCAGCACTTCTCGGCATCACAAGCTGGTGTCGCATTTCGGTCACGAGTCTGAGCTCCCTCTCTCACGTCTGATTTCAGGAAGAATGGAAGGTGCCAAATGACCGATTCCTGCTGTCGGTGGAAAGGACCCGGAAGAGTAGATAACTGATATGGCTGCCCACCGGATTCGAGTGACAAACAACAGCAATGCGCTGCCTCGGTGCAAATCCGAGGGGACTCTTATGGAATTCAGCGAAGGAGTGTCTGAAGCTACCCTCACAGACATTAAAGGTTAGCTTTTTCTTCTTCTGCTGATGTCATGATAAGTGTGCCTTCGGTCGTGCTTTTATTTTGAAACTCTGAATGCAGGGACTCTTGATCTTTCTGTGGCATTTTCTGTGATAATATGTGCTTGGCATTTATTCATTGCCTTTGTGTCTTTGCAGTGCCTTCACCCAGTGCCTTAAGACTGGAGACTTCAACCTCCCTTGGGAATGCAAAGGAAGTGATTGCCATTAAAGATTACTGTCCCTCCAACTTTACCACGCTTAAGTTTTCTAAGGGTGACCACCTCTTTGTCCTGGACACGTCGGGTGGAGAATGGTGGTACGCCCACAACAACAAAGAGATGGGCTACATCCCTGCAGCCTATGTGAAGCCAGTCACCTGCAGGAACTCAATCCTGAGCGACAGTGGGATGGTCAGTAACCTCGCGGACTGCTTAGAAGAGGGGGCCCAAGAGCTGGACTTCCTTGGCGACTGGAATGGAGTCCTAAAGCCCTGCTCACCCTGCAACAGCAATCCCTTTGTGCCCCGTTCCTCTACCAATCCCTTCTTCTCTGGGCCTCCACAAGGTACTCTAGACCAGAATTGCAATAGGAGGGCCGTACATAGCACTGTGGATCTACTGTTCTTTGACACTCCCTCCAACTCCAGCGCCAGCAATGGCAGTGCCTTTAATGGCACCTTTGACTTAACACCTGTAAACCCCAACCCAGACGTCACGCAGAATTTCCGCAGGGGAAACCCCTTCTTCAGGAGCAAGCGGTCCTACAGCCTTTCTGAACTCTCCATTCTCCAGGCCCAGGCCAGTTCCCCAGCTTCTTCCTCTGGTTTTTTTACTGGTTTAAAATCTCCGACCCCAGAGCAGTTTCAGAGCAGGGAGGACTTCAGGACTGCATGGCTTAACCACCGGAAGTTGGCCCGGTCATGCCATGACCTTGATTCCCTTGGCCAAAATCCAGGCTGGGGACAGACGCAGCCAGTAGAGACTAATATCGTGTGCAGACTGGACAGCTCTGGGGGCGCAGTGCAGCTACCCGACACCTGCATCAGCATACACGTCCCAGAGGATCACGTACCCCACGAAGAAACCCAGCAGATCTCATTGAAAGCCTTGCTCGATCCTCCACTGGAGCTCAACACTGACAGGTGCTCTACAGTCAGCCCTGTGGTGGAGATGAAGCTGAGCAACATGGAGATAAAGACTTCCCTCACCCTGGAGTTGAAAGTGTCTGTCGTAGTGAAGAAAGAGAGCCGGCAGGTAGCTGAAATTACATGTGTTCGTAGCGACTGCAAGGAAGGTCCATATGCCCCCATTGAAGAGGTCTACATGTACGGGGACACAATCCAGGTTCGGCTTGACAACCTTGAGCCTTGCATGTATGTGGCTGTAGTAGCCCAAGCTAATAACCTCGCCATCAACTCAACGGTGTGGGACCATGTGTTGAAGAAGGTAACTTTGGGCGTCTATGGGCCCAAGCATATCCACCCCTCCTTCAAGACCGTAGTTGCTATCTTTGGGCATGACTGTGCCCCAAAGACGCTGTTGGTAAGTGAGGTGGGGAAGCAGGCCCATTCGGCACCCCCCGTAGCACTGCAACTTTGGGGGAAGCACCAATTCGTATTGGCCAGGCCACAGGATTTGCAAGTCGGCGTCTACTCAAATATGTCAAACTATGATGTCAAGGCCAACGAGCAGATTCAGATTGTCAGGGGCTTCCAGGTGAAGCTGGGAAAGGTGAGCCGGCTTGTTTACATGATCACATCCCGTAATGCCGATGACATCTCAGACTTCACATTGAGGGTCCAGGTGAAGGACATCCAGGACTGCATCCTGGCTCAATTCTGCGTGCAGACACCGCAGCCCCCTCCCAAAACTGGGACACGAGCCTCAGGTCCAAGAAGGTTCCTGAAGAAGAAGGAAGTGGGAAAGATCCTTCTGTCTCCTCTGGCTATCACTACCAAATACCCAATCTTTCAGGATCACCCTGTTACCAACTTGAGATTTGGAAAATTGATCAAAACCGTGGTTAGACAAACTAAGAACCCATATCTATTGGAATATAAAAAAGGGGACATGATTGCACTGCTTAGTGAGGAGAAAATTAAGCTAAAAGGGCACCTGTGGACCAAAGAGTGGTACATTGGGTATTACCAAGGCAGAACAGGACTCGTTCATGCTAAAAATGTTCTGATCGTGGGCAAGATTAAGCCCATTTATTTCACTGGGCCAGACCTCACCACCGCCATACTGTTAGATCAGATCCTAAGGCCCTGTAAGTTCCTCACTTACATCTATGCCTCCGTGAGGACCATACTTATGGAGAACATTGGGAACTGGAGGGTGTTCGCTGACTTACTGGGCTACAATAACCTGCCTTTGACATACTTCAGCCGGAATGATCTGGACAGCGAGCCGGAGAAGGTGGCCTGTGTCCTAGAGAGGTTCAAGGAGGACTGCAACAATTCAGAAGGGAAGGAGAGGAAGTCCTTCCAGAAGGAGCTCATGACTGTGAGTGCTGTAATAGATGGCTGTGTTGCCGTGATTGCCTGCCTCTTAGCTTAGCCTGACTCCTTATCTGCTTAGCAGTAGCGTAAAGCTACACTTTAAAGCGCTCATGCCGGGGATTGCAGTAAATATCCAGGCATAGGAGGGCTGCGGATGCCCTGAAGTATGGTAACTCATATTAGCAGAATTGCTGCCCGGTAAATCACTTGGTGAACGGGTGTGTGTGCATGCTGCATGCTTAAATCATGCCGCTGCTTCTGCAAGATTATTATTTATGCTTTTTCATCGTAAGTAAATCCACATGAAGGAAAACAACAGCCACGTTTTAGGATAGCAAGGCCCTGCGGGTGTCTTCACAGACACTCCGGCGTGCCAGGCAGGGCAACATCAGTTGTAATTGCTCACCCTGTTTGATATGGCACCGCTTCCGTGAATTAAGTGCGACCAAAGATAACACCATAAACAAATGTGGTGCCGTGCGGGCCCTGTTTGCACACCACATCATGTGGAGGTCATATATGAGGGACGCTATATGGAGGCAGCCGGGAAATGCCCTGCCTTCACAAGCGGGTATCTTCATATTATGGGCAGGTTCCGGATCTGCGGTTCGGTGTGTGCAAGATTCCCCCGATCTGTTTATGCAGCGATTTTTTTTTCACAGAGACACAAAGATCTAATGCTTCCCTCCATTTTTTATTGTCCTCACTCCATCCTTCGCTCTTCATTTATTTCTTGCTTAGAGGCTGTTAGCCCATATCAAAAGTTATAAAAGCTATAACTAATATGTGGCCATAAACATGTGGAAAACAGATTTAAAGGGTCCCAATGCTGGAAATAAAAAGATTAAATGAAGACCTTATAGCCATTATTATTCTGTATTACACTTCACACAGTCTTCACACTCACTAAGTGCCAGACAGAATATAGTGCAGAAATGTACACGTACATTTTATTTTTCTTCAAGGTTGGCGTCATCTTGTTTTTTGCCTAACCTAAACTTATAATAATTAGCCAAGAAAACAAAACTGTTTTTGTTAATCTGTCGCATTTATAGTGTATTTAAAGAACCCTGGTTGCCCCATACCCATGGCCTCTTATCTCTTTCTAGGCAGGATATTATGTTTGACATATTCATTATCAACTCCATGTTGCCCCCGAGCCAAAGTCAGAGTTTGTGGGAGGAAATAGATTTTCTCAAATGGTGATTTTCAGAGCTTCTGTATGGAAATGTCGCTGATTCAGACTCATTGTCTAGGTCATTATTCGGTCATCTGCAGCAGGCAGATTTGGATGCATTTACCCATATGCGTTTCATTTTATACAATGAACAAATGCTGCCGGGTATGAAAAATCTGTTTTTAAAGAGCTGAGATGCTGGCGGTTTTTTTTTTTTTGTAGAGAGAGAAAAAGCCTGAAAAGATTTCATTCAGCCACTGAGATTTCGGATTTACACTGGAAACGGTAGCGATCACCTCATTGTAAAGCACATTCCTTAACTTTGAATAAATCATCAGTAAAGCAGTGTAGCTGTACAAAAAAATAGGAAAAATATGTGCTGTGGGTGCACATATATGTATTTGTCTGTTGTGTCGCCTTGATGGAGAAACCTAAATGCGTAACGACTTATTTGTGCAGTCTCCCGCTGTGGTATTTGCTAGACTCTCTCCTGATTGGTTCTCTGACCTGTCATTAGGCAATGTCTGCCAGGCTAATTCTGGAAGTGAGAGATGGAGTTCAGGGACCCCAGTGAGCCCTCCAGAGCAGACATTAATATTCATGCACACTCTTTGGCAGCAAAAAGGGAAATAATTGACAATAAATATGAATCAAAGGAAAGATAGAGTCATCCACTTCTCAAATGAAATGGTTCCCTCTCTCGAGTTAGCTGTATCTGCATAGATGCGTGTGGAGGGTCTGAATGCCCCCTTCCCTGGCCTTTCAGAGGGATGGAAGCAAGTATTCTTACCGGGTGTGATTCCCAAACTGGTGAGGCAGTTATTCCCTCACCAGAAGCAGTGAAAATCTAAATTCAACATGCCATGAAAAATACTGGGTGGTGTGGGGGGAGGGAATGTTCCATAGATTCTGCTGCTATGGGTGTCACGTGGATCTGGGGTTCTGGATTTGACGTGTTGCCTCTCAGACTGGGACACCCCCCCCCAGACTACTGAATGCAAATGTACATCTACAGACTATATTAGGCACTTTATTATTATCTGAGCATAGCCCTGGCAGCAA
>JAODKK010000001.1:47940974-47951374 GCA_026774405.1 Petrocephalus microphthalmus | reverse complement strand
AGGCAGTGCTGTGAGCGATACATGATTTTCTCACATGAAACCACCATCTTTTTCCTATTAGGATTTTGTGTGTGTGTGTTACTACCTCATGAAACAGCCATACAGCAGGGGCTACTTTTCTGTGTCTGGGGCCACGCTCAAAAAATCCCTTCAGGGCCCCCGCTCCCTTTCATAAATAAATGGCTAGTGAGCAGAGTCAGTAGGTTGTACCTAGATAGCTGGTTAGCAAAACAAGCTCCTCCAATATCTCATAATTAAGGAATAAACTTAATTAATATTTACAATAATAATATTTAGTGTACTGACTATTTGGGGGCCCCACGCACATGCATAATTTGAGTAGTTGTAAACACCACAACTACAGTTACTAGGGTTCCCTGGCCATCAAGCAGGTGCTGGGGAACTTGGGGGAATGGGGCACCGGGGGGAGGGGGGGGCAGACAAAGCCAAATCCAGAAGTCGTGGATGGCATTTCGGAATTTGTTGGGTTTCTGCAGAATGCCATTTCCATTGCGTCCTGTCTATTTTATGGTAACTGCAAAAATCTTAGGAAATGTAAGTACTTAAAATTAAGAATCCAGACACAGGAAAACCAAAACAGCTGTAGTCACAAAGATACACAAGCAGACTGCTGGCAGACTACCTGGCACAAAGCCGACTGTCTGGTCGTGAAGATGGGCCGGACTTCAGCCCTTCGGCGACTGACAGGGGAGGAATGAGAGGGAACCGTGATGGCCTACTGTCTCCATGGCAACTGCTCAACACACCGTGGCTTGCCGAAAATATTCAGAGGGCACTAAACCGAGGAAGAGATGAAGAGAGAGCGGCTTCTTTGGGCTGAAGAGTGGGTTTTGATCTCCTCCCTCCCCGAGCGCACACCTGGAGGGCGACAAGTGGGACAAACGAGCCACTAACAAGATGCTGGAAAGGAAACCTTCGGGACCGACGGACACGTCGGCTGTGGAGGGCTCCTTAAAGCTCATATCTGAGATTCTGATACCATAAATGCCTCGGAAGTCACTTAATCTTGGCTGTCTCCGGGCTGGGTTGCTAGGTAGCTGGCACTGCTAGCTTATGTTCTTGAATTCAGTGGCGTGCTGGAGGAGATCACGCCCCTCACATTTGTGTGAATTTCCTTCAGACACTCCAGTTTCCTCACGCTACTCCAGTTTCTCCACAGTGCATGTAAATGGTGAATTTCCTGTGTGGGGCTGCTTGCCGGGGGCTAGCCTGTCTCACTGCTCCTCCCCGAGTGAGCTCTAACTCAGGCAGAGCCATTTTAATCGGAGGACCCGTCGATGGGAAGCCCGTAAGAACCAGCCTGTTTGCACTGTATGGCTGAAGAAAAGGCTCTCCACAGCCCCAGTTAGGCAAGGGTTAAAGCCTGAAAGGAAGGTGTCATTTAGTGGGAAACATGACCTCTGTCTCCACAGAGGACTTCTGAGGAACTCTGAGAAAGCCGCAGCCCTTCCCCTGCAGCCCCTGCCGGTCTGATTACTGCTGAACCCGCGGGTGAAGGCGCGCTGTCCATTATGGTGCCGAAGCTGCCGTTTCATTGGGAGACCTATGCACCCACACAACGCAAATGTACCCCCCCCCCATTAGTCAATGGAACAGCCTGAATAACCTATTCACTGGGACTGACAAGCTATAAAAGGTGCAGGCCAGCAAGGGGCACACTGGTTAAAGCTGCCCACAGAAGGATGGGAGAAGCCCAGATAATTCAAATAGGGCATTTACCTGAATTACACCATTGAAATAAGCAGCTACTGATAAAAAAGCACATAAAACCAACTAAGCATATAACTGGAGAGTGACACTTTGCTGCCGGTTCGATAATTACCACCTTAATCCATTCCCATGGGTGTCAGGAGGTGATTCGCTGTATTTCATCGCGACAGAAGGAGTGTAACTCATTGTGGTAATTTCACCACACTTGGTTGTTGGAATCCTGTCCCAGCATAAATGTCTCCTCCACGTGCCCCCTGCCCACCCCCTCTCCCCAGCCTGACAGCCCCCACAGGGTACTAGTAATGACTCCCTATCTAAGACCTATCTAAGACCGTAATGAGTGTGATGCAGATAATCATCAGTGTCCAGCCTCCCACCTTAAGAAACAGCCAGCGGCAGTGCTGACTACTTCTCAAACCAATTTGTGTGATCCCAAGTGTTGGTCCTCCCATGGCCCCCTGTTGGCCACAGCCAGTCATTACACTAAATATTAAATTAATGCATTTTTTATTTAGGAGATGCTGAAGCAACATGTTCTGTTAACCAGGTAGCTAGCTACTACCTTCTGACTCGCTGGCTATTTATTTCATTTTTGAAACATCTGAAGGACCCCAGGGGGGGCCCGAGAAACAACGAACCCAACCCTAGCTCCATCACCCATGAACAAACCCACCTCCCCATTAAGAAGTCTGTAGATGTGACTCATCTCCTCACGGGGGGTGCATGCTTGAGCGAGTCTGGGGGTGGGGACGAGCCACTATGCATTTGGAGGCTACTGTTTTTTCCAGACGAACAGCGGCAATATGTGCCATGCGCTAAAAACACAGCCATCTATTTCTTCGAGAACGTCCCTGTGCATGTGTGACTTACAAAGCCGAATACCGCACAGCCATCAGCAATGAGAGGGAAGGGCCTCAAAAGCAAGATAAACAAATGACCTTTCATTCCAAAACAGTCCATGGCTTCCTACACGTCTCAGTGATGCTCTGCTAGACTGTCTTTTATCAGGATCACTCTGTGCCCGGTGATAACGTCCACCGCCTGGCTTTTAGCTCAGAGCAATATCAGAACCCAGCTAAAAAACTTCTGTGTCCTGTCATTGCGATAAGATCCCCAGTGAGTCACTAATATCTGTAAAGATCTTCCTCCTGGACAGCTGGGAGGGACATCAGGCTCCACCCCTTGGTGGGAGTGGCTTTACATTATGCTATGTTGCTGCAGAAAGTGCCCTCATTGAACTCCTAAAGTCAAGACACAATAAAATTTCCCACATACCTGGTATGGTTAGTTTTCTGTTGTTTTCACCCAGATTTCCACTAATCGGTAATCTTGATGAGAGGAAACCAACTTTGGAGAGACGTGAAGCAAGTTCCACCCACATGGTGCGGCACCAGCTTGGTGCACAAAGTCTAGTATCAGTATAAGTCCTTCGACCGGCCGCCCACAGGTGGAATGCAGCTATATGTGCAGTTATGGAGGATGTCAGGTCCCTTGCTGCATGGAGGCGGACTTCCTGCCTGGATGGACTAATCGTGTGTTCCATTATACCTTGGAGGTCGGAATCTGAGTCGGAAACCGAGTTTTCGAGGCCGAAAGTGACGACATGCGCGCTCCCGTTTCTCGAAAATCTGAGATAATCTTGGCGCAGCCCAGAGTACACCGAGTTTCGGTTTCAAGATGGCTGCCCAGTGCAAAGACTGTACATGGTGCTGTGATATTTTACATTTTTAAGCACTTTAGTGCTGTTTGAGTCAACTTAGTAAGCTGTGTACACCGAACAGTGTTATTGTAGTCGATAGATGTGTTGCTACGGTAAATGGCTTAGAACGCTTGGAACCGTTCATAGTCCAAAAGAGCTAGCGCAAGAGCCACTTTCTTGGAGGCTTCTTGGATCCGAGTTCAGCAAGTGGAATGCATTCGACTCGGTTTTCCTCGAGTTTTTACCGGATGTGACGTTGTCCCGTGTCCCGAGTTCCGACCGCCGAGGATAATGGAACGCACAATAACTTCGGGGCACGGCATTGGATTCCTGTTACTGGGAGAAGTTGGGGGAGGAGCCGTCCATCGGTCATCCACAGATCAGCCTGCCCCCCGCCACCCCCCCAAGTGTAATCTGCCTGTACCACAGTGTGAAGTTCATTAGGGCCCAAGGGAAGAACCTGCAAAAAATAACAGAAGTGTATCTTTTTGGGGAAGAAAATGGACCGCTCAGCTCCACCGGAACGGAACGAGGCGAAAAACGAGTAGAAAAGTCTGTAGTTGATTCAGATTGGAGGCCCGAGCCCCCGACCAGGAGGCGAATCATGACAGCGAGAGGCGGAGAGCCAAAGAGATTGACTAGGGAATAAGCCAGTCCATTGGTGGCACCGAGTCACAGATTTCCCGCCTCTCCCAAGTCAGAGCAGATCGGAACACCAAGAGCGGTGCTCCACTTTGACAAGGAACACTTGCATTGAATGTGTGTGGTATTAGAATTTTTGAAGCATTATCTGCCTCAATAGTACATCGCTTCAGACAAAAGCATTTGCTAAATAAATAAATGGAAATGGAAATGTGAATTCAATGGAATTCAATGGAGGACTGGGGTGGAGGTGGGGGGTGGATGCCAGGCTGGGGAGGGTCATGTGCAGACAAGGAGTGACGATTAACCGAGCAACTCCAGTGCTCTGACACAGCTCGAATGTGGCCGGTCAATAGGGCCGACATTTTCCTAGAGTTTTGGGTTAGATGCTGACTGCTGAATGCACATAATGATGCCACAGATCCAGCCTTATGTCAAAGGGACATTTCAATTCGATTGGCCGTTTATCTCTCTCAAGAGGTGGTTTGTAATGGAAAAGCGCATCCTCAAGTGACCCCGACTGGTGCAGTTTGCACTCTTTCCGGAACTAGCCAATCAATGAGCCCTATTCAGTCAGTGAGCAATTAGTGCAGGACGAGGAGCATTTTGTGGATTGGGCACAATAACAAGGCCAGCCACTCCTGGGCAATCACTAAACCTGCCTCTGGGGCTCGGAAGGGCAGTGGGGATATGGTGGGAGATGGCAGCAATGAGAAGCACCCCCAGTGACTCTGGGGGCCAATAACGGCCACTGTGACAAGTGAGATATTTCAGATCTCTCTGAGTCCGCGTCGTGCCATGCCACCTCCTGTTACCTGTAGTCACACCTGATGTCTTACCCCAGGGTTTTTAAACTCTTATAGTAGTTTACTGACTTATGCAGATGGATATTTTATTGACATGATTGACACCTTGGCTCAGTGGTACAACAGCAAGCCCATCCTGGGACATCAAAGAATCCTTAACTGCTGCTTCTCTTGCTGACTGACACAGGATATATCTGAAACACGTACTCCCTCTTCGGAAAATATCACTTTAACTCCAGATCCTTAACTCATTAGTATGTCTGACAGATGACCGACATGACAAACTGTTCCAGCTTACTGCCTAAATGCCCAATTGAAGTAGGTAATTATTTAATTAGAGTAATTTAGCCATGCAAAATGGAAACTTTAGCATTTAGCAGTTTGGATGTTTTTTAGATTTTTTCCGGATCTTGAGAATTGTATTCCTTATGGGCTGTTTAAAGGCTGGGGGCGCATATGATTAGGGTGTATCTCTCACCAAACGTGAGCGTGGTGCATTATGAGTTATGAGTAAGAGCCCGGCATAGCTCCCTAACACGGGTGTTGTGATGGAATAAGCAGCACCCACCTCGCTGGCAGAGGGAGGGAGGCGAGTCGGAACAGCGAACACTATGAAGAGCAACTGATCCCCCAGGCCCCCCTCTGCCCCCCTCCCACACACACACACTCCACACCTTCTCCTGTCAAGTGATTTTCCTCTTAATGCACAAGGTGGCTTGAGAATTGCACTTGAAGAATCTCAGTCTTTGTTTCCTGGGGACTTCTGGTTCTTTATGAGAGATTCTCAGCATCCGTACCCATAGAAACGGAGACCTGCTGCCAAATGGTGTCCCACGTGGACCATTAGGAGTGGCTCAAATCTCAGCCAATCTGCATCTTTAATTATGCTACTTCAGTGGGTCTTTATTAAGTTCACATCTTATAATGCTGAGAAAGGACGCTAAGCAAGACATCCATTAAAATGTACATCACGTTGCATAAAGGCATCTGTAAATATAAATGTAAATATAAATGCATTCAGAATGAGAATGAGAATTAGGTTTATTCACCAAGCACTAACATGCACAAGGAATTTTACTCGGTACGAAGTGTGCAGACATAAAATGCAACATATAAACAGCTAAACAGAAGTCTTAAAAAGAAAGAAAATTTACACATCCACAAACACTATATAGAGAGAAGTATTGGGATACACCTCCTAATCATTGAATTCAGGTCTTTTATTCAGTCTCATTGCCACAGGTGGATAAAATCACACACCTAGCCATGCAGTCAACTTTACAAACATTTGTGAAAAAATAGGTCATTCTGAAGAGCTCAGTGAATTCAAGTGTGGTACTGTCATAGGATGCCACCTTCAGTTTGTGAAATTTCTTCCCTGTTAGATATTCCACGGTCAAATGTAAATGGTTATTACAAAGTGGAAACATTTAGGAACAACAGAAACTCAGCCACAAAGTGGCAGACCATGAAATGTAACAGAGCGGGGTTGCCGAGTGCTGAGGTACAAGTGCATAAAAGTCGCAGATGCTCTGTTGACTCAGTAACTGCAGAGTTCCAAACTTCCTCTCACATTAACCCCTGAACAAAAACTGTGGACCAGGAGCTTCATGGAATGGCCCTCCATGGCAGCTGCAGGCAGGCCTCACATCACCAAACACAATGTAAAGCACACCTCCACTGGACTCTGGAACAGTGGAAACGTGTTCTTTGGAGTGACGAATCACGCTTCTCTGTCTGGCAGTCTTGATGGATGAGTGTGGGTTTGGACGATGCCAGGAGAATGTTACCTGCCTAATGACATTGTGCCACTGTAAAGTTATAGGGCTGTTTTTCAGGGGTAGGACTATGACCCTTAATTCCAGTGAAATGACCTCTTAATGCTTAAGGATACCAAGACATTTTGGACAATTCTATGCTTCCAACTTTGAGGGAACAGTTTGGGGAAGTTTTTTCTGTTCCAGCATGACTGTGCCCCAGTGAGGCAAGCAAGGTCCATAAAGACATGGGTGGGTGTGGAAGAACTTGACTGGATCACACAGCACTGATCCCAACCTTATCGAATACCTTTGGGATAAACTAAAATGGAGATTGTGAGCCAGGCCACGTCCAACATCAGTGCTCTTCTCTATGAATGGCATATTCCCACAGACACACTCCAAAATACTGTGCAAAGCCTTCCCTGAAGAATGGCAGCTGTTATAGCTGCAAAGGAGGGACCAACTCCATATTGATGGCTATGGGCCTAGGCGAGATGTCATATGAGATGTCAATGAGATGTCATAAAAGTTCCAGTAGGTGTACAGGAAGCAAAACTGACTCTAATACTGAGATGCTTCTGAAGGGCCCGATTATCAGTATCAGGTGTGTTAAATTAGGGCTGCACCTAAGCTCTGCAGGGTGGTGGCCCTCCAGGGGTAGGGTTGGCCAGCCCTGGTGTATATATATAAGATTATATATATATATATATATATATTGTCAAAGAGCAATTTTATTGCTTGAAAATGCTTCTCACTTTGAAGGCTATGGAAAAGGGTGATGAACTTTTAGCCCAGCTGATTAGTCTGTCTAGTTTGTATGTATACGGCTTAAAATGATGTAATATTTTGATATATTTTGTTTTCTTATATCTGAGTGTGCTTGTTTTCACCCATCTTCCCAGATTCCCTCACTGCTCAGAAGCAGTTTTATCTCTCATAGCTCAGCGATTAACCTCTTAAATATGGATTTCCAGAATGCTTTTGTCATTTCCTGAAACTCGACAAACCGCTGTGCACATCAGTCACCGTGACGACCAAAGCAGGAATCACCAGATAATGATGCCACAGGAGAACATCTGAGGGGCGGTGTGGGGCGAGCCGAGACGCCACAGCTTCCAGGGTGCCCCCCCACCCCCTGCTTACAGACCCCGCTGCTCACTCTGATCCCCTCCCCCCGGTGAACTCATATTGCTGCTGACAATCTCGCCATCGTTGTTTATCTCTGCGTCCCACCCGCTTCCTTCCTGCCCCGCAATTGGAATGGCCGGAATCTAGCCCCTCTTGTTTGTCCGTCCGCTCTGACCTTAAATCACACCCCTCCGAGTTCCCTGCCCCTGGAAGATTCCGCCTTTCCTTTGCTCCCGCCAGTGGGCTGATCACCCAGCATCAGTCTCCCCACACAACACTTCTTCTCCGTTTACATCCCTGACGGACCCATAGTGAAAATGTTACCCACTCTAGCATGCATAGAGAGAGGTCACACCACCTCATCGTTCTGACACATGACCATTCTAAAAGTCCTACACATGTCCATCTCACCCTAAACGCATCCTCAGCCAACCCCTTTGCAGCAAACAAGGAATTTTACACATGATCATAAGTTTGGTTTCGATATTAGATGGCCCCGAACCGCCTGCCCCCCTACACACCATTCTCCCACAATATTGGTAGGGGCATGTCCCTACCATCTGTACCCAAATCTATACACTTGAATTTATCGTAATTTAATCTCTATGCACCTTCACTGCGATTGCCATTTTTTCATTACCTGTTTGGTTCTATGATATCTTCTCCTGTAGGGTGACTTGATTCAGCATTCTTTTTTTGACGCTTTTCACTAAGTTCGCCAACCTGGAGAAGAGCATCTGGTGAGCGATGCTAATGCTAATATGATGCAAATGAATGTACCTAGGAATTGTGAGAAGCAAAGGAACATGCTCGTCAGGCTGAGGGTCCTGCTGACGTGAGCAGCTTCTCAAGCATCAAGCTTTCAGCTGGCACATGATGGAGGGATGGACCTCCGGAAATGGTAGATGGTGGATCGACAGCCCGGAGTAAGATGCCTATAGGACTGCAGTACAGCTGTGAGACCAGTGGTCGAACTGAGCGGGATCTGGGAGGTCCTGGAACCTCCCATGAGAGTCAGGAACCCATAAGACAGAAAAAAGGCACCTGAGGCACCCTTCTGCCCCCATTTAACAACTCTTACTGCCCCCCGAGTCAACAACTTTTACCACCACCCCATCGGCCCCCATTTTACTGTAGCTCCCCGGATTATTTTGTTTATATGAGCTGCTCTCACTGAAAATGAGATTGGAGACCCCTGCCCTACAGTTACGCAATTTCACATCATGATGGTGCTGCACCATCGGACCTCCCCATGACCTCAGACACGGTTCGAACACTGTGTGAGACTGTTACCAGACGTCCCTGTAAATCATGCTCCCGAGGACTTAGAAGCTCCTGCTTTGAAGGTCAGGGAGCTTTCTTCTCATTTACGGACCACAGTCAAGCCCTCATTCCCACCTTCGCCCGGAAAGTGCACGAGTTGCCAAGCAACGGACATTCTTACCAGGGAGGCCTCATCCAGTTTGTCAAAAGGTGTGCACACCTGTCTTGCCTTGCAATGTCAATAAATAAATAAAAACGAAAGGCTCAGCGCTCTGCCTGAGGAGGGACGATGCCTCGTGAGAGGTGCTCTGCTAATCGTCACTGCATACCATGGATGTCTGCTCTCAAGTGCAGAAATCTGCACGCCCTGCAGGAGCGATGGCAGCTGCTGTTCCCCCGATCATCTCCACCTCAAAACAGGAAGCTGTGTTTCCCAGGCATCCCCTGGAGCCCCAGTAATCTCTCGTACCCAGGGATCAGAGCATGAAAAGGCTCATGGTGCTCTCATTACAGAAGTGGGTCCACAAAGGAGTGCAGCACACTTTATCTCCTGCTTCATTGTTCGTGCGATCAGTGTGTGTGCCTCCCTGCCACCTAAATGCGCACTTTCTCACAATCCTCTCTGCCGCCCTGCAGGGGGCGCTCTGACATGGGTCTGTTTAAAATAGCACCGTTTATTTGTCAGATGAAAGAAACAAATGGCTCCGCCCAGGATTTTCACAGGACATCACAGAATCTGAATGGAAGAAGAACAGGAGACCATTGGCTTTCTGCTCAGGTTAGGTTCCTTTGTTTGGGAGACTCGAGGCCTATCATGAAGGGACGGCTTCATCCGGAGGGAAGCAGCCGAAAATGGACCTTTCCTTTGAAGTGGCTGACTGCTGAAAGCTTACTGTTTTATCTTTGGGGGCAGCAGGGGAGGTAATGATCCCATTCCCAAAGCACGCCATCCCAGTCTAACACTTTCACCCCCTTCACAAGCAAGCCAGACACACCCAAGGAATTTACCTTGATATAACCAACCCAGAAATTACTTTCTTGTTACTGCACCACCAATCAGCAATTTCACGGCTGTTACCAGAGCACAGGTGTAGTCCTCCCTCGGCATGTAACAGCCAGCCATTTCTAAAGACTTTGTGGTTTACTGACATAATTAAAAATTCTCCAGTGTCAGTTAATATGAAATAATACACAATATAATTATTAGTATGAAATGTTAGCAGTGAGAATTTGGTTATCAGCACATGATAAATAACAGTAATAGTTTTGGCATGCTTACGAGGTGATGTACTGTTGGCAGCGTTTATGCATTTCGCAGAAAGCAACCCCACCCCCCCACCCCCCCCAAAAAAAAAAATATATAAGGAGGGG
>JAODKK010000001.1:47899753-47912095 GCA_026774405.1 Petrocephalus microphthalmus | reverse complement strand
CACAAGTATTATGACATCACAGTTACAGCATCATCTCCCCCTGCGTCTGACACAGGGATTGTGACATCACAGTTACAGCATCATCTCCCCCTGCGTCTGACACAGGGATTGTGACATCACAGTTATAGCATCATCTCCCCCTGCTTCTGACACAGGGATTATGACATCACAGTTAAAGCATCATCTCCCCCTGCTTCAGCACCTTGTGAACAAGGCCTTCCTGACATCCCTGCTTCTCCGTAGCAGATGGTAATTAATTACCTCAGTGCCCCCCCCCCCACCCCAACCCCTAGCATCCTTTAGGAGTGCAGATTGCTCCTTTATTACAGTTGAAGGCATTTGTTTAAGCTTCCTGACAAGATGAGAAGCAGGATCTGCAGAAGGACGAGATCTTCCATATCATCTGGGAACAGGCTCTTTGATCAAATTTCTTGTGTGAAAGTCACCACAAAGCATCCGTTAGACATACTTTGGGGCATGAAATAAACCGGGACACAGATAAATGAGACGTTTGGTCACGGCAACTCAAAACGTGACCCCCCAGCGAGTCAGGAAAATCGAGCCTAGTCACCGGCTTCCCCACAGAGCTGCTAGTGGCCAGCGATTTACCCCAGCAAGTGAACCCCCACCATAAGTAAGGGCCTGGCAGCTGCCAATGACAGCCGCCCTCAGCCATTAAGGATTACAGTAGCACTCCAGTGCTGTGACATATAAAGTCCTGCAGATCCAAAGTTCACCGTCTGGCACACAAGCCAGGTGCACAGGAGTTTGGGAGTCCTCCAGGGAAGGGGAAGCAAAGCTGAAGGTCAGTAACTCACCCAAAAGAGAGATGGAAGGTTCACTTCGCTGCCTGCTTCAGACCAGCATTTACACACTCCATCGTCAACAAGCACGTTGGAAAGGCAGAGATTACGCTGATCTTGATATAAGTGCATGACAGTAAGGCTGAAGAGCTCATATAATATTGCTGAATCAAATCCCTGGGCAGAGTGATGTCACCATGGGGCCCTTAAGCAAGACCTTAAACCCACAATTGACCCAGGGACTGTCTGACCCTGGTTTCTCATAAAAAACAGCGTATAAAAAAGTGTATGCTAAATAAATAAAATGAAAATGTAAGACGAAAAGCTACTTGTTGTACAAGAACTAGAGGAAGGACAGTTAAGGTGACCTCCATGGTGTTATAAAGTGCCTGCCCCAGTGATCCAGGAATGATCCACCTCTGTAAACAGCCAAGTGGTAAACCTGGGGTCCACTTGGCTTTGGATGAAAGCGTCTGAGGGGTAGAGGAGGCTTGCTGGTGCGGCAGTCACGTTGGCTGCACCTGGGAATTCCAGGGCGGCTTGTGTGAGTGGCAGATGAGTAGGTGGGGCAGATGAGTGGGCGTGGCTGCCAGACTGCCTATGGTTCTACTACTCAACACAGGACGTAAGGATCTGACTGAGCCGAACCCGCACCTCACTGCTGCTGGCGTTAAGGGCTTTGTTTCTCTGGTAGAGCTTCCATGTTATTGGATTTTGCTGAAACGGTCTTTGGATTTTCATGAGGATTTTACAGTTATTACTCCTCTATGGCTCGGCTGTTAACGAGCGAGGAGAGGCAGGATTAAGCTTCTTTCAGGATCATGTCAGGAGTGTACAGCACATTATGCACAAAGAAACCAGAACTTTTGTTCATGTTTGATAGGAAATGCAATGAACTCCCTATGAACCAGAGGCAATCTCACATGGCATTGATTGAGGCCACCGTCAGGTCTGGTTCTGAGCTTTGATCGCCGACCATGGCTGTTCCTCATTTCCTGGGCTTCTGGTAGCTGGCACAGACGTTGCTGAGATGCCCCAGCAATGTTCTTTCACCACCAGCTGCTTCTCCCAAGAGGTCAGGTGACCTGTTACAGCCTTTGGAGATGGTCTCCTAAAACAGACGGCACAGAAACCCACAAACTCTCTAAGTGAATTAATGTAAATAGAAGTGTAAACTTACCACAGCATTCAACACAAAATACCTGAGAATTTAAATCAAAACCAAAGCAATTAACTTACTTACCATTAAGACTTATTTTAACAGGAACAAATTTATATTTGTAGAAACCTACAGACAGTTTTTACAATAAAATAAGGTTTCATCATGATTGTGGCACATAAAAATTCAGTAACACAGTGGGTCAGTATTTGGGGCTATCACCACAAACATTGAGCAGAGACCCAGAGCTCTCTTGGTCAATGATGGTGTGGTCTATGTGTGTGTGTGTGTGTGTGTGTGTGTGTGTGTGTGCGTGGGTTTGCATAGATCACATTTAGGGACCAAAATTGTGGTAAAACCTGAAACCTTACTCTTGGGGACGTTTTTTCAGGTTCCCATTAGGATAATTTCAATTTTATTCAAATCTGTGAATGCAATCAAAGTAAACATGCTAAAGGTCTTGTATTTTGTTTGGTTCCTTATGGTTAAGGTTAGGGCTGGGTAGGGGTTAAGGGTGTTATAGTTGGAAATAGGGTTATGCCCACAAGAATGTATGGAGAGTCCCCATAAAGATACATGGAATACAAGACGGTGTGTGTGTGTGTGAGTGTGTAATCTGTTACTCCTTATCAGCTTTGCTATTCTTTCAGCTCACAGGCACTGGCTGCCTGGCCTAGATTCTGGACCGTGCCTTAGTGCTCATCTCCCAAAATCATCCTTCCTTCTCTATTCCTCCCCACCAGTGAAAAGCACCCCCCCCCCCCTCTGCTTAAAAGACTCACTCAGATGATGCACTGAATATTGAAGGGGGGAACATGGGCCAGCAGAGGCAGAGTTAGCAATGTGGCACTACTGGAATGGAGTAGTGTAACCATGGCAATTGCCCTGGGAGTCGCCTCCTAGGTGCTGGCATGAGATGCTAAAGTATTGTATCTGGAAAAAAACCTCATTAAAGCAAAACAGCAGTAGTCTAAATTTTAAGGACGCAGGAAGCGCTATGCTGAGTTGACATTAATGGTGGTTTGATTTTCATTTTAATCACATGGCTGTGAAATATGCTGGTAGGCATAAAAAAATGAGCGAAGCAGTCTTTGTATGAGTGGTTTCGCTTAGTCTCAGTATCCCAGCAACCTCCTCTAAGAGTCTGTGGCTCAGCAAGTTAGGCTTCTGTGCCAGTAATTGGAAGGTTATGAGTTTGAACCCCAAGCGTGGATGAATAGCTGTGTCTTTGTTGGGTGAATGACCCACCTCAAAAATGCTCCAGTGATATTGGATGAATGTCTGACTCAAAGCTTTGCTCTCACCTCTATATGCAGGGACTGGGGAGGAAGTTCACCCCCCTCTAATAATAGACCTTTGACTTGTCATTGTGCTGTGCCCCCGCATATCAAACTTTCTTCTATACCATTGTCTATGTGTGCCTGTCTTAAAATTGGAGAGCAAGATGGGACATGCAGAAGCAAGGAAACATGCCAGAGTTCCTGTATATATGGTGAATGACGCTTCCTTTGTGGGGCGCCCAGGTTCCATGTGTGTGGAGTTTGCATGTTCTCCCCATGTCATTGTGGGGTCTCCCCCAGGTGCTCCCCCAGACCTGATGGTTCCCTGCCTCACGCCCATAGGTTTCAGACCCCCGCGACCCAGAAGGATGAGTGGTTTCAGAAAATGGATAGATGGAAACTTTCATTGTGGGCTTCAGCCATTCAAAGCTAGGTACTCTGGACCTCCCTGTCCCCTGGAGACAGATCCCCATCCTCTGTCAGAGGTGCTAAATTCCCCCTGCAGACCATGACAGGTGTAGGGCGATGGTGGTTGACACCCTAACCGGCCAGCAGGTGTCCTTGCAGATGACCATGACCACATTTATCTTTAAACCAGACATCGGTGCCGGCAAAAAGTTACTCTGTTCTGCTACAGTTATTCCAGGCCAAACCGGACGGCCTTGGAAACTTGGATACACGGGCTTGGGAAAATGTATTTGATACATATTCATTCACTCCAGATACTCATCACAATGTTTACATTGAAAGGCATCAGAGAAGATCAAATATCACACCTCAGAAAGACACAGTGGCTGGAGGACAACAGCATGTGTTCTTTGGCTTATTACTTGCCTAATATAGATGTGGTGTAGCAACCTGTATGAAATTATTTTAATGGGGTCTGGTTTTATGTAGCCCTCGGCATAGGGAGTGTAACTGGGGGGGGGGTGAGATTCTCTGCCTAAAACTTGAAGCCAGATTGGATACCGGGTACAACATATAGGAGTCCAGAGCTTCTTAACCACAGCAGGGAGGATTTATAATTGGAAAACCCCTGCTGGTGTAAAGTATTGAGGTTTGGGGTACGGAGAGTGCACATTCTTCCCAGAGGGAATGGTCTGGATTTAAAAAAGGCCTTTGATGAATTTGTGAAGACCGCTGGGAAATGCATCCCTGTCACCGGGCACCGACATTTTACTGCTGAGAGGGCGGTGACTTTGTTTTAACATCCTGAAAGTCCTCGACTTAACTGTAATGACCTTCCTTGGAGGGTCACATGACTTCCTTTCAAATAATGGCTTATAATCAGATTAGTCCTAATCAGGAAAGTGAAATGGTTCCAAGTTAAACATAAGGTCCATATAGGCATGCATTTTCTGATTCACTGAAGTCCAGAGGCAACGCTTTGAATGCTCGTTTCGGTTTGTTCCAGCCATGTTTAATCAAAGTTTGTGGATTTTTGGCTGGCCGTGACACAGACAGGCCTACCGCCTTATCTTTCACACATTATAGAGTGACGAAACACCTTTGTCTCAGCACCCCAACCCACCCCACCATCCATGATAATATTCCTCGATGGCTTTCCGACCGAATGCCATTAAGTCTAACCAGTGGTGTTTAAACACCATTACCTAAAAACCTTTTCCCACCCCAACATCCCTGCCCAAACTGATGAATAGTCACGCACAGACCTGTGACTATTCCTGTTCAGAGGTTTGTGTAGTGTGCAAGAAATGTTTGTGTAGTGTGCAATATCACCATGATAAGCCCTTGGTTGTCTACTTGATTAATTCTTCTTGGAAGTGAGGTGTAACTAGTTACAAACTGGCAAATACGTGCAGGTGTGTGCCGCTCGCGTTTCAGGTTTCATGGCCCTGGGTGTCTCCCTATTTCCGCTTTATCACTGATACTTTCTAGTCCGCTCGCAGCTTTGTGCATCCTGCAATTTTCTATCTGCGGGTACTTTTTGATTTAGTAATCTCTGGGGTAGGTGTTCAGCAGAAAGTGCTGTGATGCAGAAGGTTCAAGTTTAAGTTTAAACACTACAGCTCAGAGTCTTGGGCTCGGGCAGGGAACTGTGACTCCCGATACGGTGATTGGTCAATAACAAGCCATGGCATGAAGGTACACTTTTTTCACTCCATCCATCTATGTCAGACGTCATCAACTATTTTCAGGCCAGGGAGCCCTTGATGGGCAGAGAGACAGAGTAGGGACCCCCTTCTGAACACTTTATAAAATTGTGTGACAGATTAGGCCTGACCTATATTAACAAGACCATTAACTATATTAACCTATTTATTTATGAATAAATTAACAAATACAAATGACCCTCTTAACGTATTTATTTATTTTGTCTCAATGCTTATAATGCAAAAACTAAACTAAACATTATTGTCTGAGACTTGAGATTCTTTTACATTACATTTCTATTTCACTTCTTAGATTTTCAAGGTGTGTATGTATATGGTTCAGGTAACTTAGTCAACATTAGGAGCTTTTGGACAGTGTTTCTTTTTGTGTTTTAATACAAGCATTAAGAGTACAAGACACAAAACAGAATGAATTAAGTGGAACAGACACAGTATATTACAGTGGAGGTTATATATGAGCATATTAATAAATAAAATGAACAAATTACAATATTACCACTAGCATAAGCATTCTGTTGGATAACACCTCATTGATAACACTGTACGTGACTGTGTTCATTAATGTTTCATTTTCGGCTTATGTTAAATTAGTCTCTACTGTCCCGGTGGGGCACCTGGGCGATAATGTTGAATAAAGAGAGAAGAGAGTCTCTTAATTCATAAAGCAGTTTACAGTGATTATTTATTAGTGGTTTGGCTTATTACTGGTTTTAGTCTTTAGACAATTTAATTATAGACGTAAATACAATTTTACAAAAAAGTAGTTTGTCATTCCACAGTGATGCACAGCAGGAGGTCGATAGTTGAAATCCCAACACTGGCAGAGGAATTTCACTGTTGGATCCTTGAGCAAGGCCCCTGACCCTGATTTCTGAACAACATACATCACTTTGCATAAAAAGTATCATTCCTGTCAGGACACATAAGTAACGATGGGGATTAAGGTGTGCCGATTTCAACTCCTCTGCCAGCCAGTTCACAATGAGGGCAGATAATGTTTAATACAGACCAGCAAATGAGAAACATTATTACTGAGACCCAGTGAATGAGGATTCTCAGGGAAGTGAGTCTGTAAACCTTCAGGTGCTGATCCTCCTCCTGACCAAGCTAATACTAACCACTAAGCTGTCTATGTCCTGGGTGTCTGCCCTTGTGAAGATGACATTTCAGCACTTTCTTGCCATCGTTTTGGGATACATTGACTCATTAGATAAATAGTAAACTGTTGCCAGACCCCATCAATAGGTAAGCAGGCCTGTTTCGAAATGCCCATGAAAGTGTGTGCGAGTAGGACGGGACCTGAGGAAGGTGCCAGGGCCAGGCTGTAATGGTCGCGGAGGGCAGTGTGCACTGAAGCTCACGTAGTGAGGTTGGCAGAATCTTTCATTATAAGGGGGTTAAACACAGTACTGTGCATGAGTCACTGGAGCCCAGACAGAAATATAGATCACCTAACTGCCTGGATGTTTTATTTAAAGACAGCTTTGCCCCCGCAGTACAGGCAGAAGAAGCACATTAAACCCAACCAACCGCTTAGCTAAATTGCTATTCAAGTTTTAGCGTCTCGTAGAACATAATTAGCAGAGTAAAAGCACCATTAGCAGTAAGTCCTTGAGAACTAATAAAGAAACAAAAGTGAAAATAACTGAAGACCTTCTCAAAGAAACACAGACCTTATGAGGTACCCTCCCCTCACAAAGTGCTGACTCATGCAGCTACAGATACGAAGGCATCCTCCCGACAAACAATTAAAGGCTGAATGTGGACCGTCAGCACTCCATATGAACCCACACTGGGCTGGTCCTCCAGGACCACTGTCTGCGTCCATAGAGTAACCCCACTGTGATTCTTGATGGAGTACAGTCATGGTCACTGTCGATAAGTTACGCATTAGTTATTTGGCTAAGGCTTTTATCCAAAGTGACATACATTTTGAGGAAGCAGGGTCAGCCAGTCCCTGGTAGGGATGGGCGATACCACTGATTTTCAAATTGATCCACGTCGTTTCAATATCAAGGCTGCTATAGCCAATACCAATACTGATATTCGGTACTGCCCAACCCTGACGGTAAAAAGAATGGGGTATGTGCTGAAGATCGATTGTCCCATTTCCCTAGTCACTAGTGTTGAAGCTCCAAATATTCCCCTTTCTACTACTACCTGCCTTGTAGTAATTACAATATAAGCATTATAATTCCAGAGTTTAAAAAATCTACATTTTCTCAAAATGAAACATTTGGATCAAAATTTCAGTATCAATCAACACATCCATAGTCTCTAGAGAAAACCGAAGTTAAGAACTTTGCTCGGGGATCACATTTCTGATCACAGACACAGAATCCTAACCTGCTAAGCAGCACAGTGCTACAAAAACCAACCAGTGTCTTCCAACAGGCATGAGAGCCATGGATACCAGTCATCTGCCAGTCAGGTTTTATCTGTTTGGTAGAAAATGTCAGTCAAGGAGTCGAAAATGCTTCTGTGGTCGGTGATTGTAAATGACCTTTCCAATGTGGGGGTCACCCTTTTGCTGACCAGCTTGCTGGGTCCACGTCTTTCAGTGCCCCCAGCCCTTGACAAGACAAAACTGTGGAGCCATCACTGGGTAAACCTTTGAAGGAAAGATCAGCGCCACCTTGTGTCCAGAGTGCGTCTGATCATTACCGCTTCAGAGAAATATCGCCAAAACTGACAGCATCCAGTAGAGGTGTTAAACTTCTACACAACAAAAGAAACAACCCCCCAGCCACTTCACCTCACTTCTAGAGGGCTGTGACTTCATTAACTATTTTTCCCAGCATCTCTAGGCAGCAGGGCTGGCTGCAGACAACCCAGAACACTCTCCTGAATCAGTGCGGAGAACAGCACACGCACCACGGTGAACTGCGGGCATGGTTTCATTTATCTGAGCTCTTCCAGGTAATTCTGCTCTGAGGCAGGAGGTTCTGCACTTCGATGTGACGCCAGCGAGACTCCGCCTGCCGTTTGCACATGCCACATACGCAGAGCTGTCAAACAAGGCTATGTTTTAGTGTGCCAGATGTTTGCTCTGTGTCGACAAGTCACAGCAGGTCATGAGTGTTCCAACAAGAGTGAGCCAGGGCTTCCTGGAGCCCTGTCGCAGGCATAGACCGCCGTACCTGATGCTTAAAGGCACAACCTAATGGTGAAGCTAAAGATGAGACCATGATATTCATCTGCGGGCTCAGGGGCTCTTTACCGTGAGGGAAGCCGCGTGGGCAGCTGTGCCAATGTTTTCCGGTCCTGATGTCAGGGCCCAGCCTGCAGCACCAATCTTCCAGATGAATCACAGTTTACAATACGCACAAACAAGAGGCATGGGCAAGAGAAGCAGGAGAAAAGCAAGGCTCCAGTTAAAAGCTTTCATGTACACCGGTATCACTACGGTTTTCATTGTTAAGAGTGTCAGGGTTGAAGCGCACAAGTTGATGTGTGTGTGTCTGCGCTTGTCGGTGTGCTTGTGTGTGTTTATCCCCAGTGATCTGTTATCAGCAGCAAACAAAGAAGCGCTGTGTGGCAATCATATAATCAGGTGTGTGTAAGTGTCACTTTGGATAACAGCAACTCAGCAGTTCCCTGTGGTGTCATGGTGTTATAATCGTGTGTGTGGGGAAGGAGAGAAGGGGGTGCGTGGTATGAGAGAGAAAAGGCACTAGGGCTCAGATACTTGTTATAGTGACCTTCCGGAGAGGAAAAGCTCCTTAACACCAAACAGCATAGACCAAAAGAGGAATGCTGTCTCTGACGGAGACTTGGACCTCGTGCTCACAAGGTTTCCCTAAAAAATCTTTTGTTATCTTTATATTATTAAGGTGGGGAGGAGGAGACTTTTCAACCTATGCACCAGAACATCAGCCGCTAACTAGGACAGTGAAACCAAGTGTGTGATGTCACGGGAATATCTGGGTGCTGTCCTTCCCCCCGGCCCTGTCTCCAATTCCTGATCAGGAACCCATCCCCTCCCCCGCCACACCTCTGCTCGCCATTCCGTTCCGCTGCTTCCGTGGTGACGCGAGCGAAATGCAAACGTGTCTCAACCTGAGCGGGCAGCTTACGCTTGATCACAAGGAAGAGTGAACAGGCTGTGACAGGGAGACCCAGGCAGGGGAGGGCAAGGGGGCATTGTGAGTATAGAGACACAGACGGGTATGAGGTGAGAATGCAGAAGACCGTCACCTTCATGGTGTTCTGCCGCCTGAGTCGCACAATCGAGCACAAGGGATCAAACCTATGACTTTTTTTTCCCTTCCATATAGTTTTAATTTTTTTTTAATTACTTTTACAATAGGTTTCTTTTTCACAAATGCCTTTAGAGTATCCAACACAGTAGGGTACCTTCTAACGTTCATAACTATTATCACACAAATAGGGTACACACAAAATGCTTTTTAAAAAAATTAAAAATAAAAAATGTTTCCTCACTTACCCGAGAAAAACAAAAAGACAAATGATCATTTCCATGAGTTATTGTATAATATTTTAAATATTCAGTGATGCACTTCAGATAGTTAGATAGGTAATGCATATTGAATGACGTTAAACTTTGATTGTTTTTAAAAATATTTGTGTGTTAGCATTTTAAACTGTTTGTGGTTTAAGAAATGGCATGAACCGTTTCAGACTGCTCATGTCATGTAAACTGCCACGCTGTCACGCAAGCTGAAGATAAGATGAAGTATTTGATCCCAGTGACGCAATGAAACGCGCACTTGACGCAGTTTAAAAGACCTATGCACTAAACCACTTATGTAAGTCGCTCTGGCTAAGGGCGTCTGCCAAATGCTGTAAATGTAAATGTAAATGTGAACCTATGAGGCACCATTTCCCATATCGCGCCGCAATGGCGGTTTTATTGCATATGCTGCCACCGTGTGTCCAGAACTGGAAATACTAGAGGCATCCATTATTCATCATGACACCCTGCACCTCTGGGCGGGGAAAAGCTGGCACAATCGAAATAAACTGCAATTGTTGTTAGGATAATAATCAAAACAGCACTGTGAAATGTGTAAGAAAACATGAAAGGTATTTTTTTATCAGCGAAACAAAGCAACACCGTAAGAACGCGTGCGAATGTATTTAATAGGATGACCAGATAATCCGTCATCCCGGACACTTTGAGCTAGGACATGATTTATAAACTACCATTTCAATCAAAAGGACCTGGATTTCGCTTAAGCGCTGCGTTCTTGCTGCGTGCTGATTGGGCAGCCTCCTATAACCATGCATGTGCCACTAATGTTAAATGCGGAACAGCTCTTTCAACCAAGGAAACGAACCAGTCAAAGCACAAGAAGAACTGAACCGTTTAGCCGAGCACAGGAGCCTTTCAGGTTTAAAATAGTTTGTAAAACCTGAAGTAGCTCAAAGCGTCCGGGATGACATGGATTATCTGGTCACCCTAGTATATAGTTAATATTTACTTTTGTTGTACTGGGGGTGGGGATCGAAGTGCACTGTTGTGATACCGACTTTTAATCATACGGGGTCGCTGTTTGTTACTGTTTCTGCTATGTTTTTCTAACAACAAACAAATGATCTTTCCACTGTGCAAAAAAAAAACTTTTAGAGAAAAATGCAGTCTTTGACAACCTGGAAGTGGAAGTATAACGTTAGCGATTAGGTCAGCCAAGTCAGCGTACGAATCTAGTTTGCAGAGTTTCTGCTGGTAAAGAGAAAATGGCTGAAAAGCGAAGCCCAGAAACTCTGCTTTTCTTTGTCAACGGGAAGAAGGTAACTTCTTCATTACTTTGGTAACTTGCGATTTAAACGCAGGACTGTGGCATTTCAAAATTATATATCCTGGGAATAACTTTTTGTCATTTGTGCATTTTCCTCTTGGCATTATTGCAGCATGACTCTGCGAGTGTTTAATGATTCGAAATGTATGTGGCATGATTTCTAAATTAAATTAATAACAGGAAAAGCGATTCTGCATGAATGTGTTTGTCCCTGCACCAATGTGCGGTTAAAAGAAAAGGTACAGCTCATAAAGGAACGCTCTGAATTATATATAATTTGCTACCCGGGGGTGTAGAGATAAGGCGCTGTCTCTCAAAGGGAAATTAAAAAAAGAAATAAAATTCAGAGCTCTGGAAGCTACGGAGCCCCGAAGAGGTTAGGGTGCGAAAAAATATTTTTATATTTTCTCTCGCAATACTTTTGCGTTCCCTCGCAAAACTTTTGCACTCCCTTGCAATAGTTTTGCATTCCCTCGCAAGACCTTTGCGTTCCCTCGCAATAGTTTACGAGGCTGAAGTTGCATGGGTTCTTATTTAGCAGTTTCTTATTAATAAAAATTTGTTCCACCAAATAGGCATAATGCGTGATCTGCCATATTCACAACAATGTATCTGGTCAAAATCGAAACGTCCGTTCAAAACATTGATACCGTCTGAAAGAGCAACCATTGCCCTTACTAAATTCAGAGTTTGAAGATATTGTAGAAATGTAAAAATAATGCCCTCTGAATTTGGCATTGTTTGCCATTAAGACCCATTGAAAATATGTGTGTGATCTTCCATATTTACAGCAATTTATCTGGTCAACATCAAAATGTCAGTTCAAAACCTTAATACATGTGCAATTATTACACTTACTACATCCAGAGTTTGAAGATATCGTACTACAGAATGTTAGAAATAATGCCCTCTGTAATATACATTTCTCCCATTAAGACCTATTAAAAATCAATGTGTGATCTGCCATATTTGCAGCAATTTATCTGGGCAACATCAGAACGTCCGTTAAAAAGTCTAATACCATCCGATAGAGCAGGGGTCACCAACCCTATGCCCGCGGGCACCCGGTCGCCCGTTGGCTTCATCTAAGTCGCCCGCGGACTTGTATATATATATTATGCTGGGGCTTTGATGCTTTCTAGTGAAAGTTTCACACATGCAAATGTTATGGTAATCAAAATAAAAAATATACGGCTGAACCCC
>JAODKK010000001.1:47882351-47892827 GCA_026774405.1 Petrocephalus microphthalmus | reverse complement strand
CACCACCACCACCACCACCAGAGATGGGGGCTGGCTAGCACTTGTTCTTTCCTCAGAGAACCATGTTAGATTCTTAATCAATGACCATGCCAGTTCAGAGGTCATGAGTTCCCCTCTGCCTTCCAGGGAGAGATTGTGAAGGCATTTCGGCAAGCACCACGGAAAGAGAATGCCCTGGCAACAGTTACCGCGGGGATGCGGGTGAGGTTCAGGTCGGGCACTTGCATGGTGGAGGACCTTAGCATCTTCTATGGAGGTGTGGGGCCCTGCACTGTGGCCACCACCAAAACCTGTCAGCACGTCATTGGCAGGTATGTCCGTATTTAACAGAGAGACCCCCAAATATCATATGAATTTATAAATGCCAAGAATTAGCAGATGGTGTTTATGACACGGTGCTGTCCTTAAAGGCCCTGGAATGAGGAGACCTTGAACGATGCCTACACGGCACTCCTGGAGGAGATCTCCCTCCCGCCCTCTGCTCCAGGGGGGAAGGTGGAGTTTCGAAGAGCCCTCACTCTCAGCTTCCTCTTCAAGTTCAATCTCCATGTGCTGCAGAAGCTCAGAGAGATGGTAGGCGTACCTGAACCCAGCTCCATTTTACTCCAGGCCGCACTTAGCCGTTCTTTGTTGTTAAATTGAGCCTCTCCCTTCACTAAGCCAGTTACACGATAGGCACCATTCCTAGTTAGCATGCAAATTAGTGGAGTAGAACTGTTTACTGCGATCAAGCTTATTATTAGTGATTCTGTGAACGAAATAGCATTATTCACTGTTTGCGGGCCTGTTCCCTGTTATAGGGCATCATCCAGGAAGATCTACCAGGGAAAATGATCAGTGCCATACGGGGTCTGCCTGAACAGCCGCAGCCCTGTGTTCAGGAATTCCAGGTCTGTGCGAGCCCTTTGTCCCTCTGTCTATGCCTGGTCCATGAATAATGTGAGGGCTAGCACTGAGATGAGCTGTTTCAGGAAGTGCCCCAGGACCAGCCCAGTGTGGACCCCGTGGGACGACCCCTCATGCACCGGTCAGCCATTAACCAGGCCACAGGCGAAGCAATCTATTGTGATGACATGGCCAAGGTGCAGGGAGAGCTGTGCATGGTCATCGTGACGAGCACCAGGGCCCATGCCAGCATCATGTTTGTACCATTCCTTCTTCCCCATAGTTCACCATAGCTATAAATACTACATCGCATACACTTTACCCGCTACCAGTCTAGCTGTCGGATAATACCAGCTTGTACATTTATTAAACTCATTCATCACGTCGTCTATCGGGCCCAGAATCCTCAGAGTGAAGTGGATCATTGTCCTTTTTCAGTAGCAGGTTTCCAAGCATGTGCACTTCCTCGTTAATATAATAGTTAATAGTATACCATCTCCATCTGTCACGCAGGAGACCGGGGTTTGATTCCTGGATGGGGAGGGGCAGGGGTGGTGTAATGGCTAGGGGTGCAACTGTGTAATCGAAAGGTTGCTGGTTCTAGTCTCTGACCTGCAAGTATCACTGAGGTACCCTGAGCAAGTTACCACCCCCAAGCACTGCTCCCCGGGCACTGAAATAGTTGCCCACTGCTATGTCACATGGGTTAAATCCAAAGGACACATTTCGTTGTGGTGTGTCAGTAATGACAGTTAATCACCTTTCACTTACTGGGCCAGAAATTGCTGGGCCAGTAAGGGGAATGGTGGGTGGGAATGCTTCATAGACATGAATGTGCTTTTTTTGTTTTAAAACAGTCCATACTGCACAGCCTTAACAATCTTCCATGTTCCCTCCTGACAGTAAAATAGATGACAGTGAAGCTCTTAAACTCCCAGGGGTGGTTGATGTGATCACCGCCAAAGACATCCCCGGCAATAAATTCCGGACCTTCGCTGACCTAGATGAGGAAGTGCTGGTGGTAAACGAGGTATGTATCTGACAGTGGGGTCCTTTAGTGGGCACCCAGGTCACATGACCTGCTCTCTTTCCTGCCCAGATCTGCATATGCTTCCATTACAGATCACAGATCCTTTCACCCACGCAGACAGACTACCACACATCCACATTATGCAGATTTCTTTACACATGCAACCTGTAACAAAATACATGTGCTTGTTGTTTTTGCTTGGGCTTAAGAGCACTTTGTGATGCATTGTGGGTCCTGTAGTTAGTTTTGGGGTGCCCCTTAGGTGACCTGTGTAGGTCAGATGGTGTGCGCCGTGGTTGCAGACACTAAGAAGAACGCCAAGCAGGGGGCTGCGGCCGTGAAGGTGGATTACAAGGACATACCAGGCCCGGTGTTCACCATCGAGGTCTGTGAAGCCCCATGGATGCTAGTGTTTTTAGCATTAGCATCTCTGCCTGTGCAGGATCTCCTTGTAGATGGTGTTATTGGTTATAATTATTATGCCGTCTCGTCTCTGATGAATGTCTGTATTTGAGAAATTTATTTTGTAGAGTTCTATGCAAATTCACAATTTCATCACTATTGCATAATTTTTCTCTTTGGATTGTAGGAAGCCATTGAGAAGCATTCATTCTTTGAGCCTCAGAGAATGATCGAAAGAGGCAGCGTCACAGAAGCTTTTGAAAAGGCCGACCAAGTGTTAGAAGGTTTGTGAGTGTAAAAGTGAAAAGCAGATTCTCATAACATACATGACTTCTGGTGAGTGAGTGAGCCGATCTGCTGGTCCTCTCTGTTCCTCAGGAGAGATCCACTTAGGGGGACAGGAGCATTTCTATATGGAGACCCAGAGTATGATTGTAGTTCCATCAGGAGAGGAGAAAGAGCTGAAGGTCTATCTGTCCTCCCAGCATCCAACATATGCCCAGGTAATCCATCATCTAGGCAGTTGGTGTCCCACTTGTATCCCAGTGTTATACATCTTCATGCCTCTTGTAATGTAAATGAGCTCTCTGAAATCATTGACGTGGAAATGACCTCACTGTGTGCTTTAAGTCACAGGCCAGTAGTCCTTGAAATTCACTTTTCACTCAGTTTTACTTGTTCATTTTGCCTGGTTTTACCGCAGGAATCCATCGCAGAGACGCTGGGAATCCCGTCTAACCGCGTATCGTGTCACGTGAAACGGGTCGGCGGGGCATTCGGTGGCAAAGTCACGAAGACCGCCATCATCGCGTGCATCACGGCGGTGGCCGCGTGGAAGTGAGAGCCGGAAACAGAAAGTCAATAAATCTTATGATGCATATGCTAGGCAGTGAATTTTTAGCTATTTACCACCTCCTGCCGTTTTGTTTGTCTTTGATGGGACAGTGCTAGCCCTTGTTATACAGTGGCATTCTGCCCACGGCAGTAACATGCACCAAACGCATCAGCTATGTGCTTCCTGGGATAGGCTCCAGGCTCACCGCGACCCTGCACTTGAGAAGCGGTTGCTTGATGAAATGTGCTCAAACTTTCTTCAGCTATCTTTTGAATGGCTGCTCCCTTCAGGACGGGAAGGGCAGTGCGCTGTGTGCTCGAGCGAGGGGAGGACATGCTGATCACGGGGGGTCGCCATCCAGTGCTGGGCAAGTACAAGGTGAAGCCTCATTCCTGCACGTTTATGCGCTACTCCCAGAGATACGAACGGTCTCTAGCTATTTGTTCTAATGGCCCTTACTTACCTGCTTCTTATTCATGCTATTACCACTGCAGCTTATCAGTTAATGGAGGAAATTGTGTTAACTGCCCCCCACTAAGTTACCCCCATCCTCTTTCAGTACAACAAATACCTGGCTGCCGTGTTTCGGTAGTGCATTTTACCCTTTCACATTGCTACAACTTAGCTAAAGTAAATGGAGTTAGCTAGCTTGCTCCAGAGTAGTATCAGGTGTGCTCCTGGGACAGATCTATTCCTTTTTTAGCAGAAGAACTTCATCCCTCTGGTCAATGTTTGGTCACTGGTGGATTCATTCTGATTCTGCGTCCTCAGGTGGGCTTCAAGAATGATGGGACGATCATCGCAGCTGATTTGCAGTACTACACTAATGCAGGACACACAGCAGATGAATCCATCCTGGTAAGTCTTTGTAGAATTTTTCACAACACTCCCCTAGTACCTGATTGGCTCACCCTTCATTCTTATGACGCTGTAGCTGTCAGCTGCTTTTCCTTCTTGTCCAGAAAAGTTCCTGATTCCCATTGCTGTTAGTAAACACAACCCATTTTCTAACTTGCTATTGGCTTCATGCTTGTCTAGGTGATTGACAAGATCTTGCTGCACATGGACAATGCTTACAATGTGCCCAACCTGCGTGGTCGGGGCATTGTCTGCAAGACTAACCTGCCTTCCAACACGGCATTCCGTGGCTTCGGTGTGCCCCAGACCATGCTGGTCGTGGAGAACATGATCAACGACGTCGCCATGAAGTTAGGCCGCTCGGCTGAAGAAGTAAGCTGGTCAGCCAATGTGAAGCTGGTAAGTATGTCCTGTGGAACTCAAGGCCTTGAGGAAGATCCCCATCTGTCTCTAGATACGAGAGAGGAACATGTACAGGGGACAGTCTCTCACTCACTACAAGATGGAGTTTGACCCCCAAAATCTGCATCGCTGCTGGGACGAGTGTCTGGAGAAGGCCACCTTCCACAGCCGGCGTGCCGCTATCACCAAGTTCAACCAGGGCAGCCGCTACAAAAAGAGGGGCTTGGCCATCGTCCCCATAAAGTACGGTATTGCCTTTGCAGAGGGATTCCTGAACCAGGTGAGCCGCTTGAGAAACCAGTGACGTGGTCGGCTGGTCTTTACCATGATCCCACGAGCATGTCCAATAGATCCAGTTGACACCTTTTCCAAAAACACCATGCTATTAACCACCTTACATGAGTGAGTGTTAGGAGCTTAGGGCACCATACCTTGCAAAATCTGCAGTGTTTTCATACTCCAGAAACAAAGCACCCTCTCTTCACAGCACAATTCTGCAGGATCCAAGTCCATGTTTGGTTAAGACACATTTTATTTCCAAAATGTACTTTAAGGCCGCCGCTCTGGTCCACATCTACAAGGATGGCTCGGTTTTGCTGAGTCATGGAGGAACAGAAATGGGCCAAGGCCTTCACACTAAGATGCAGCAGGTACGCAGTTAAACCCTTCTTGGATTACTGTTAAACCAGAGATTCAATGCCAGAGATTCAATGGGCATCGTAAATGTAAACGAGAGGTTGTTGTTGTGCCTTCTGGCAGGTGGCAAGTCGGGAGCTCCAGATTCCAACCTCCTTGATCCACATATCTGAGACCAGCACCAACACGGTGCCCAACACATGCCCTTCTGCCGCCTCTTATGGCACTGACGCCAACGGCATGGCTGTCAAGGTGTGTTGGTGAGGATACTCGTGGGGAGTAATCAGGGAGCCTGATCAAATTTCAGCACCAGACAACACACCAGTGCACAACAGGGCTGCCCATTAGGAGACATACAACTGCCTACGGCACCATCTTCTGGGGCACTGGCGTTGAAGCTAGGGTACCACATGGGGTCCAGGCAGTACTGCAACACACCCTTGGTGTCGTTTTAGGAGGCCTGTCAGAAGCTTCTCCGAAGACTTGAGCCCATCATTAAAGAGAACCCTAAAGGCACCTGGTCCAGCTGGGTAAGGCGCAGCACCCCCAGAGGACAGTATGCACTCTCTCATTCTCTATTTTTATTTCTATTATCCCATTCCTAAGGGCTGCTGTCATGCGTATTGTTATTACATTTTGCTGTCATAAATAATGTTTTAAGATGTTTTGTTTTCGCGCCTCTGTTGGTCGTTTCCCTTCTTTTTTACCTTTTTGCTCTTTACACTTCTTTTCATTTCATCAGATCATGAAAGCTTTCCTTGAAAAGATCAGTCTCTCAGCTACAGGATTCTACAGGTAACCTTCCAGAACATCCTTCTACACAAAATTAATTTCGTTAAAGGGGGCAAAATGCTGTGTCCTGAATCACCGTGAGTACAGACTCAATGGGGCACCATTCTGCAGGGGTCACGACCTCTACATGGACTGGAAGAAGCAGGAGGGGCGCCCATATGCCTATTTTGTCTATGGGGTCGGCTGCAGTGAAGTGGAGGTGGACTGCCTGACTGGAGATTACCGGGTAATCTGTAACGACTGGCACACCTCTGCTGGTGGTTTTATGGCATGTGAAGGTGTCCAGTGATGTGAACATTCTGTCCTTTGGTGATTATTTCCTAAAGACCCTCAGGACAGACATTGTCGTGGACGTGGGAAGAAGTATCAACCCCTCCATTGACATCGGCCAGGTATGGGTTTGCCCTCTTACCAGGGAGCTTTTAAATCCGTCACCTGAAAGTGGGCCCAGGGGTGGCTCACTTCAGTACCGACCCCAAGTTGTGTCAAAAACAAAATAAACAGCTAGTGAGTAGAGTAGCTAGCTAGATGGCTAGCAGAATATGCTGCTTCAGCATTATACGCCATTATTCTTATATAATATATCTATAAGTAAATGAATAGACAAATAATTAAATGTGTTCTTTTATTCAGTAATTCAGTAAGAGGTATCATATTTCATAATAATGTTTATCTTCTGTGTATAATCTTTAAATGATATTTCATACTAAAGTTTTGATTTTCATTAGACATTATTATAAAATATTATTTCACATAATGCAAATGGGATTACATAATTCAAACTATATTTCGCAATAAAGTTCAACTTTTCATATTGATGTATTTCAGAATGACGGTTTTCCGAGCCAGCAGTTTATTTCATAATGCCACTTTTCATATTAACAGTGCACTCTGTCAATCACTGTGACGGGGCCAGGACTGGGCTTGTGATTTGCTAATCCTTGGCGATCCGTTATTCGACCTAGCAGATATAGGAAGTAATCCCGGGATGCTAAGGAGGTCAGCAGTTGGATGCGCAGATTAGCAGAGCAAACACAGGAAAGAGGCCATGTCATCTCAAAACTCTTACCCCTATGGAATGCCATTGGAATGAGACAGGAAACTTCTCGACGTGGCATTTATTCTCCTCTATCCGTCTCCACACAGTATTTTTATCTCTTTAGACATGGTAAAAAAAAGCCCATGTTTATGCAGCATAAAAATACACGTTAAAGAAACCCGTGTAGACATTCGTTTTTATACCACATGAACACGGTACAAATGTACATGTCAAAAAGGTCTTTCAGTACTAAGATACACCGAGGCTAATATTTTTCTATTCAAGGGCAAAGCCTTCAGTCTGAAATGCCTTATGTTAGATTTCAGCTTTTAATCATAACCAATGAAGCTCAAAATTTGCGAAAATTTCAGCAGAGGTTCCTTGTTTTGTCTGAGGCTGAATTATTTGTCTGACTTGGAGCGAGTGAAGTAAAAGCAGCAAAGTAGTCAGGGCCAGTGTGGAGCTGAATTTGAGTTCAAGCGCCAGGAGAGCCCAGTATAAAACTATATAAAGAATTACACTGTTATTATACATTTCCATTAACATACACATTATCTGAGCTATTGAACGCACATTTTTACCGACTTGCTTTAATTTTGCGTTCATGTAATTTTTACCAGCATATTCCACAGATACCATTAAACCAGCTTTGACATAGTTAAGGACACTCCGTCAAAGTGCGCATTAAATGTACAATCTATGCAAATTCCTAAACATCTTTACTAAATCACTTCTTACACAATTAATTATTCCCTAATTTCCTTGAAACGTTAATGATGTGCACTTCGTCCATGCCATCAGGTTGCGACAGTCCGAAATTAAACCAACTTCCCAACAGATTTAAAACATTTTTGGTGTTGTGGGGAAATATTTGTGTTGTTGTTCACAATACAGTGTACGACACAGTGGCCCATCCTACACTGACATATACGTTCTGACATAAATCATATTTAAAATTCCTTGGTAGAGATAAGCATGACAACTCGTATTGTAAAAGTTTAGTGCGGAGCACATCATCAACTCATGACTGTAATATTTGGAAGGCCAAAAGGGTCAGTAATGTTGTGTTTCATGCTCTTAAATGTGCATAGTTGATGGCATATGCTCTAACAAGGCTTTACATTACAGTACACAGACATATGCAAACTTAAGTAACATCATTGGCTGAGGTCCTTCATGGTGGGCATTTTTACCGTGTTTGAACAGTGTAGCACCCAGTGCTTGGCTGCACCCAGGTTCTCACCCCTGAGGTGGTTTGTCATGTGGTGGTGTGCGGCAGTGCACTGTCTCAGCGTATGCCCCCTCACCTCCTGAGGGTAAAAAACTCTTTCGGGGTGAAAACTCTCGGAATCAACACGTTGAATTTTTGCATCTTAATTTTTGCATGTTAAAAATCAGCATGTTACCACTACATCAGTTTCTGAGGGGAAACTGTACATACAAGAAAACGATTCCCCACCCGTATGCAAAACAAATTTAAATATATATGTGTACAGTGTGTTTTGCATATATTTAAATGTTAAAAATTGGCCATTTTACACACATTTTTGAGTGAAGTTTCTGGAGGCCATTTTAAGCTCTCCTCATTTTTTAAGCTTTATTTGTTAATAGTAGGAAATAATCACAAAACACGGGAGAAAAAAAAGCAATACAAACATGTATTGTATTACAAAGTAGTAATACAAAGATGTATTGCAGATACAAATAAAATTATACAAATATGGGGTAAATGTCCTTTCTTATTTACAGGTATTTGTTCAAGGCATTATACACATTAATAGCCCTAACGCCTTCTTGGTTTTTCAGTTATACAATACAAAATAAAATTCCAGTTCAAACTTAAACTGGTATGTATTAGGTTTCTTGGAGCCCATTCAAGACATAATTCCTGTTTGTCTTTTTTCATTATAAAATCTTTCTTTTTCTAGAAAAACCTTACATAGAGACAGGTTTTCAAACAGGTATTCTACTTGTATCTCAATCCAAAAGCACTTAACAAGTTCACATTCATAAAATAAGTGTGAAATTGTTTCAGTACAGATACCACAAAAAATCACTTTTGTGCTCTCCTCAGCCACCAAAGTTTGAAATTACCAACACAAATGGACTGTTCCAACTACTACAGCATTTTTGTACATAAGTCATATTATTGGTACATGCCCAAGCATAAAGTCAACATAACCAAAATGTGGAGCCCACATGACCAATGTGATGCCAGCCAATAGTATGGAAGCTTTAATCATCCTAACGTCTTAAGAACATGTTCATTTTTGATGCCTTAAGACACAAATTTGACGTGTTGATTCAGAGGGCTTTGATTGAATAATATTGAGCAATTAATGATAATAATGAAAGTTAAAACATTAATGTAAATTAATTGCAAAACAATTTAAAGATTATACATAGAATGCAAACACTATTATAAAATATAATACTTTTTGTTGAATTTCATAAATAAAAGGCTGCAGCCTGTCCAATATAACGCTCTCTGCTACTTCAGATCGAGGGTGCCTTCACCCAAGGCCTGGGTCTCTACACCATGGAGGAGCTCAAGTTCTCCCCCACTGGAGTGCTTCACACCCGTGGACCCTCCCAGTACAAGATCCCTGCTCTGTGTGACATGCCACTGCAGCTTAATGTCCACCTGCTGGCTGGCACAAGAAATGCACACGCCATCTACTCCTCCAAGGTGAGCATGTACCTCTCCGCAGGGTCTGCCTCAGGTGTAGATGGTGTACATTCACTTTCATGCAGCTTGGGCGGCCATGCAGGAATCATACAGCACAGTGCCATGACCCAGCAGCAGATGGCAGCAGAGACCAGGAATTGCTGCTGGTTTTATTGCTGTGTAGAGTTACAGATTTGAGGACCAGCAACTCGCCAAGAGGGTTACCCCTGCCTGGGATTGGCTCCAGTCCCCCCTCCCTCAGCATTTAGAAGATGGATTTATGGTTGCAGTTTTAATGATGAATGAAATTTGTTGGCCACCTCATTGCAGGGCATTGGTGAGCCTGTCCTTTTCCTGGGAAGCTCCGTGTTCTTCGCAATCAAAGACGCTGTGGCAGCTTCGCGGCAGGAGATGGGGCTTAGAGGCCCCTTTCGGTTCGACAGCCCCGCCACCCCAGACAAGACATGCCTGGCATGCGCTAGCTGCTTTGCACAGATGGTGGGTGAACATCGTACCACATAGAACACAATTACTCATGGGGCACTGATCTTCTCGTGCCTGTCTGGCGGCACCTCTTATTTGCCATCTTCAATCCATATTGTTGTGATACAAACCTGCCATTGCTTCTGTTCCAGGTGCCGCCCAGCGACCCAGAACCTTCACAGCTCTGGGCAATTAACGTGTGACAGGCTCCCCAGGTTCCCAATACAGAAAAAAAAGTGATGACTCTCCACAATCACTGCCGAATAGCATGGAAAAGGCATACTCTTAAAAATCCCAAATCAGAGGTGTATTAACAAAGTGTTTTAATGAAAACTATGGAGACTACTTAATGATTCATATAAGCATGGAACCACTTAACAATAAAATACATCTGTCAATATCTCCGCTTTCTACTGTTGTGTTTCCATAATTTCCATAACATATAT
>JAODKK010000001.1:47807542-47819878 GCA_026774405.1 Petrocephalus microphthalmus | reverse complement strand
CGACTCGCAACAGGGGAGGGAAATGGGGAAGTGGAGGTAATCCAGCACAGACAGGCAGCCATCCGGTCCTGCAGCCATACAACGGCTCTGGTCACAGACCCGCCTGTCCACGCCGAAGGCGTGGGATGGGGGGAGGGTGTGGTGTGTGCGTATCTGTCCGTATGTATATGTCTGTGTGTGTCCAGGTGTCCTTGGGATTGGGGGGTATGTTATGCCCAAAACACACTTCTGAATAGTTAAGAGAGTTCGGGCAACATTTTTGCGAAGTCCGTTTTTTCCACCATCAAAATACCTAAATGGATTTGGACACACCCAAAAATGTTAGCTGCGCCTTGCATAAGATCATAAAATTAGATCCCCTAGTTCTCAATATTAAAGAAGTATATCAAATAAACTATGCCTTTAGCATATTTTATATTGATATGCTGTATTTGTGTTTGAATTTCTTAATGGTGCAAGATGAAAGGGTTTGTCAACAGTGCTTAAAAAATGAGTCGGGTAAGTACAACTGAAACCTGGAACAAATTCAGCCTTGCAGCCATTGGGCTTTCAGACTGAGTGCAAAAACATACCTTCAATTCAACCATTTGGCTTTAAACTTTACAGAGAAAAGGTCACCCGCAGCAAAGGCATCACGTTCTCTGCACAGAACTCGCTACTGAAGAAAGAACAAAAATAGCAGTGACTTTTAAGTTGGCCATTGTTTAAATCCCTTGTCATTTTCCACCGCAGAATGGCTGCAGAAATCGTTCTTCCTGTCTAGGTGACGAGCCAAGCTGGCTTTAACAATTTGGACTCTCAGTCTTTACTGAAGCTTTTTGGGAGAACAAGGTCTTTCTCCAGGTAGAGGTTACGGTGTCTGTACTTAAAGTATTCTGTGGATACCGGCTGTGTTCTCAAAAAGGCTCAAATAAAATGGGAGCCTGGTCAGTCTATGTACAGGGCAGCTCTGTGTTTTTACAATTAGAGGGAATGATTCTCCATTCTGTACATTTTGTTGCTGCTTTTTTCCGCATGTGTTCACACAGCAGGAGGTAACAGTTCTAAAATGGGTACAACATTTTTACTTACCCTTAAAAGCAGCTTCAGATCTGCTAGCTAGCGCTGTGAACATTATCCGAACAGTATACAAGCACAAGATTAATAGCAGTGGTGTGAAACACTGCTGGCTTAGGTGATTAGTAGGGTGTACAGTCGTGGCCAAAAGTTTCGAGAATTACACAAATATTGGTTTTCACAAAGTATGCTGCTTCAGTGTTTTTACATCTTTTTGTTAGATGTTTCTATGATGAAATGAAGTATAATTACAAGCATTTCAAACGTTTCAAAGACATTTATTGACAATTAAATCAAGTTTATACAAAGAGTCCATATTTGCAGTCTTGGCGCTTCATTTTCAAGACCTCTGGAATTCGCCATGGCATGGTGTCAATCGACTTCTGGGCCAAATACTAACTGATGGCAACTCATTCTTGCATAATCAATCCTTTTAGTTTGTCAGAATTTGTGGATTTTTGTTTGCCCACCTGCCTCTTGTGGATTGACCACAAGTTCTCAATGGGATTAAAATATGGGGAGTTTCCTAGCCATGGACCTAAAATTTTGATGTTACCCAAGCCGCATAGTTATCACTTTTGCCTTATGGCACAGTGCTCCATCATGCTGGAAAGGCATTGTTCTTCACCAAGCTGTTCCTGGATGGTTGGGAGAAGTTGTTCTCGGAGGATGGTTCGATACCATTCATTATTTATGGCTGTGTTCTCAGGCAAAATTGTGCATGAGCCCATGGGTGAGAAGCAACCCCAGACCTGAATGGCCTCAGGATGCTTAACTGTTGGCATGACACAGGATTGATGGTAGTGCTCACCTTTACTTCTCCGGACAATCATTTTTCCAGATGCCCCAAACAATTTGAAAGTGGTTTCATCAGAGAAAATGACTTTACTCCAGTCCTCAACAGTCCAATCCCTGTACTTTTTACAGAATATCAGTCTGTCCTTGACATTTTTCTTGGAGAGAAGTGGCTTCTTTACTGCCCTCCTTGACACCAGGCCATCCTCCAGAAGTCTTTGCCTCACTGTGCATGCAGATGCACTCACACCTGCCTGCTGCCATTCCTGAGCAAGCTTTGCACTGGTGGTGCCCCAATCCTGCAGCTGAATCACCATTAGGAGACGGTCCTGGCGCTTGCTGGACTTGAACCCAAATTGAACAAGGGACTTTGCATTTAATTGCAAATGATCTGATCACTCTTCATAACATTCTGAAGTTTATGCAAACTGGCATCATGAAAACTGAAGCAACAAAAAAAACAACATTTGTGTTATTCTCAAAACCTTTGCCCACGACTGTACAGCCGCTCGCCAGGTTGCGATGGGGTTATGTTCCGATAAACCCATCGAAAGGTGAGAATGCATTTTAATACAGTACTCCTAGCCTAGCCTAACTTAAGCATTAAGCATGCTTACAACATTTATATTAGCCTACACTGGGCAAAATCATTAACACATAGCCGATTATATAATAAGGTGTTGAATATCTCATGTAATTTATTTAAGAAATATACAATGAGAATACCTATTGTAAGGTCAAAATACCATAACACGGACCATCGTAACCTGGGGAACTAAGATAATTTTTGAAATTTTACTTTCTCACTTTAAAAATACAATCCTACTGATAAATATTAGAACATAGTATTAGTGAAAAAAAGTTAACAGACCACAAAGGCATAAAGATACTTCAGGTTTTACAAACTACTTTAAACCTGAAAGACTCCTGTGCTCGGCTAAACAGTTCAGTTCTGCTTGCGCTTTGGCTGCTTTGTTTCACGTTAACATAACTGCCACCCAGGTGAATATAGAAGACTGTCCAATCAGCACATTGAAAGGACCTGGCGCTTAAGTGAAATCCCGGTCCTTTTGACTGAAATGGAAGTTGGATTAGGACATGGCTTAGGTGGTAGCCCTAGCCCGAGTTTACCTTTCGTCCACACTTAACCAGTATTCACCTTATACTGTATTTAAACTATTCTTAGAGTGTGCGTTTTTGTGCAAGCGGGCAGTCTGCCCAGGGTGTCCCATGCCTTGTGCCTTATGCATTCTGGGAAACCCCCTGGCTCATCAGATAAAAAGTTATGGGAAATGGATGGATGGACTTCAGACAAGTGGCAGCTTACATTACATTACATTAATATCCTCCTGTACGCGAGGAATGAACTTGTACCTGCATAGTTTAAAGCTTTGGAGTTACTAAATCTCTATAGATGCCACTGTCACATGTGCCCCAGATTGACTAATCAGGCAGTTGAACCTGCTCCAGGCTGATGGCAATTACAGCGCAACCTTATTTAAGCGGAGCAGTGACCGTTTCCTCACTGCTTTGTCACTGTCAGTGCTCTCAGAGCTTAGGGCGCCGTAGGTTTTCAGTCAGTGGTTTGTTATATGGGGTGAGATGGAGTAGGTTTGGTTTCTTTGTGCCTATTGATAGCCAGCAGGTACTGGCTTAGTGGTTTGGGTGGCTCGGGGTTAGGCGGTCCTTGTTGACCAGCATTTTGCTTTAGGCTTCTGGTTGGCTGATTTGGGGATTCATGATCCCAAGCTGTGTTTTAGACTGCTGGGGCTCTATTTTGACAATCTAATGCAAAGTGTAAAGCACATGGCACACCTAACATAAACAAAACAAAAAATAACAAAATAAAATCAAAAAACATGATGGAATCCGGAAAGACAGTGATCAAAGTTAAGTGGGTACTCTTATAAGGAAATACTGCTCCGTAAAGCAAGCCCTTTATCTTGGAAGCGTGACCCAAAATTATAAGACAGATTAATAGGACAGGTTCGACTATTAAATGAAAGAGAGTTTACGTGATTGTGGAAGGACTGTCTCTGGAAGTTTGTTGTAGATCGGGGCGGCTGGAGCGTCTCGTTGCGTGTTGCATGACGTTCTATCTTGTGGCTTTTTGGCTACGTTCACACTGCCAGCCACATCATCCAATTTCGATTTTTTGCTTAGATCGGAATTGTCGGTCTTGACGGTTCACATTCATAACTACAAGTGACCTGTATCTGACTGTAATGTGAACGCACAAAGTCCTCCGAAACGTCACGCATGCGCACGTTGATACGTTTTTACACGGGCTCTTTATTTTTCATTGGCATTGTAGCCACATTCGTTTGTGTCAGTGCTGTGCCATTTCTTTGGCAATTATTTCAAATACTACTCTTTTACGATAGGTTCCTTCCAGCTTAGCTTGAACAGATTAATTTCCCCAAATATCAGTTAAATCCCCAACTTCTTCATCCTTCCACTGACTGTTATGGCAGCTCTCCACCATTTTTACCTTCCCCACGCTGCCGGTGCAGGCTGATGATGTTAGCGCATGCGTATAAGCAAAAAGCCACATGAATTCCAATCTGAGCGTTCACATTCAGGTCGCATGGCCGCAAATAGGACACGTATGAGATTTAGTACCACATAAGATAGTGACACAAATCTGATTTGAAAAGATCAGATTTGCACATCCAAAAAATCTGATTTGAATCACTTCAGCATAGCAGTGTGAACGTAGCCTTAGTCTCCCACCCCCTTTGTTGCGGCTCACATCACGCAGATATGCTTCGGTCTCTTAGGATCTGCTTCGAGATGTGGGATTTTAAAGGTCCAAGGTTCATGCAAATTAATTATTAGGAGTTCGACACTCGGACCAATGGTTTGGGCCATGTTGACTAGCTGGCTAGCCAAAGGGATGTGTGTCACCCAGTAGATTTATCACCCAGGACTCAGCCAACTTTAGAGATGGTTTCAATTAAAGTATGTTACTTTACATCCGTGCAATTACGTGATAATATGAGATTTGTATTTGGGAGAATTTGTCCGTCAATTTGATAACAAATATGACATCGTAACTTCGAGGTTTTTTGCATCGACCAGTTTGCATTAATGAATTTTTAATTTAAATGTACTGTATGCAATTGTTATTCCCATCGGGACGTAGTATGCTTGGTTGAATTACACATTGCCAGATATTGACAATTTTGGGTAAGTTTTGCAGAAGTTACATTCATACAGCACCTGCGTGAAGTTGGCCCCTCATATGTCTCAGATTTCAACCAAACTGGCCTCAATCGCATGTGCCGTGTTAGTGCTGAAATGTGCCGTTAAAATTTTTGTTTGTGTTAGTTTCTGAGATATAAGTGTTTGTTTACATGGTGACGTCATCAGCGTGAAGTTGGCCCCCCATTTGTGTCAAATTTCCACCAGACCGGTCGCGATCATGTGCGCGCATTAGTGCTCAGATGTGCCGTTAAAATCTGTGTTTGTGCTGCTTTAGTTTCTGAGATATTAATGGTTGTATACTCGGTCACGTGACACCAGCATGAGGTTTGGCAGCTCCGTGAAGCTGGGCCCCCTACAATCTGCACAAATAAAAATTCCATCGTAATTGGTTAGTGCTACATTTGTCCTTGTTTCTGTTGCAAAAATTAAGATTTGTGCTGCTTTCGTTTTAAAGATAATAGCTATTTTTTCCAGATGATTACGTAACCCAGCCCCTCTACAAAGGCTCGGACCTGAAACTGAGCTCATTCATTAGTCCTGCGTTTGTGCTCGTTTGTGCCGCAAAAATTGCTGTCCTATAGTTTTTCAGATATTATAGGCTTTTTGTAAAGGTCAAAAGTTCAGCCAGCCCCCCTACAAAGGAGTTCGGACCTGAAACTGGGCTCACTCATTAGTCCTGTGTTTGTGCCGCAAAAATCACTGTCCTATCTTTTATAGTTTTTCAGAATGTCTCAGTCAAAATGGAATATATTTCAGTCGTCATTGCTTATAAAATTATTAAATATTAAGAGCAATTATTGAACACATTTTTTCACATATTCATGTTTCTTATCTTTGCAATTTGAAGGTTGCACAAAGTTTTAACACAGCTTGGCTTATTATTTGGCTTTTAAATGTCACAAACTTGTGACATTCAAATAACAGTTAAATGATAAAGCCGGCATAATGAAACCTTTCTATTCCCTACATTAGTCCTTCTTATGTTGGGGCCCTTCCCGACTGATGACGGTCCTCTTCCTTATCACACGATCCGTGAGGAAGGGGGATTAAGGAATACCTCATACATCTCTGGGTTCGGTTTGGCTCGCCACCCAGTTTGCCCTGGGAATTCCTGGGTCTTCGGATCTGGGAACCCAAACCTCACACACACCAGCAGGAAGGCTCCGGTGGATGGTGTGCGAGCAGCTGCGTTCCCATTGTTTTTATGGTAACACCAAAAACCTGACTGCTGAGTCAGCGCACGAACAACTTTATAGCATTTCGTCTCGGCACATTGGTGAAAACTTCCAGTCCTCCACACTGCTCTACAAACTCCATGTAACAGTGAGTAATAATATGCCTTCGGTTAGAAGGTATTTTAATCTTGCCAACTGGTTATAATACTCTCGACTACTTTATCAGCCCAAGACAATGGCTGTTAGTGCGAGGGGCTCCCTTCCTTTTTTTTGGAAAAGAAAATGGAAATTGTCATGCCGAGAGGTAGCGGGAGACAGAGCTAGGGGCGTGACAAAAAAAAAAAAAAACCCACCGATTGGCTAGTTTGGAAAGCCTATAAAAAATATTACATTTAACCCCTTACAGCACTTGTGTACGGAAGCCGAGAATGGCCGTATCCGTTAATAATATTTTTATCTCGTTATCTCGAGAAAAAAACGTTTTCTTGAGATAAGATAAAAATATTATTAACGGATACGGCCGTTCTCGGCTTCCGTACTTGTGAGACACAATGCTGTGCGCAACATTTTTAAATTAGATAACTACCTAAAATGAAAACTATAATACAAAAGGCAGTAGTTCAGAACCTGGGCTACACTCTCCCCTCCTGAACTCATGTACGTCCCTGCACATGGTGGCAATCAAATATGCTTTATTTGAGAGTACAAAACAGAATTCTCTGATTCACTCAGAGCATCGGTTAGTGCTGCGGTCAGCCCATGAAGGAATGATTTACCTACTGTAACTAAGGAGTTCCCAAGTTCAGCATAGTCAATCCATTTCAATGGCTGACGACTTCTCTTTGATCTCCTGAGAGGGGCACCTATGCTTACTTGTCCTTGTGTCACTCTTTGGTCCCCATCTCCACCCCATGAAACTCATCCTTTCTATCTTCCTCAACTGTTCCATCCCTAATAGCATCTGTCTCCTCTTCACCCACTGCCATGTCAAAGAGCGCTGGCAGCCGTTCACCCCAGATATTGTCAACATCATCAGGTAAATATCCTCTTTCCACAGGGCATACAATTTCTAGTATGCTGCAGTCCTCTACAGGACATTCGGTGTCAGGTAAGGTGTCTCCAGCTAGGTCTACCCCCTGTACTTGCTCAGTCGGAAAAGCCTTTTCAGCAATCAAGTATTCGGGGTCGCTGCCAATGTCAGGGGTGCAACCAACATTCTGGGCACTTACTCTTGACAGAACACTCTTCTGGAGATTCGGCATGCTGTGTATCCTGCTCATTAGACATGGGTGAATCAGGCTGGACCCGACTATCGTGGACTGTAGGGGCCTGAGAATTTGGGAGTGAGCTGGCCCAGTAGACTGGAGTGAGTTTGTCTTCCTCCTCCGAGCGATCGGCATGTACAACAGGGTTTGCACGAGTTGTGGGTCTGCACCTTGCAGGCTGCTGGACAGGCTTGTTGCCCTCCTCTGTGGTTAAGTATCCACATGGAAGGAGTAAATCTCTGTCCTTAAGGGATCATCCTGCTTTTCAGGTTTAACCGTATAAACAGGAAGAGCACCCGCTTTGCTCACTACTACATGGACAGTTGACTCCCATTTGTCTGAGATCTTGTGTTTTCCCCGGACACGGACGTTTCTAACCAGTACTCGGTCTCCAACTTGTAAGTCTGAGGCAGTGACACACCTGTCAAACCGCCTTTTATTCTTGTGTGCTGTCTTTGCTGCATTATCTATGGCTACTTTGTAGCTTTGCTCTAACCATGACTTGAGGCCCTGCACATACTCAGAGTGCGACGTGTGTCAGCTGTCGTGTCCTGGCAGCCCAAACGCCAAATTAACCAGCAGGCGAGGTTGGCGTCTGAACATCAGCTCATACGGTGTGAACCCCGTCACATCATTTCTGGTGCAGTTGTAGGCGTGGACCAGGGGCTTCACAAAATCTCGCCAATGAGTCTTCTCTTGGTTTTGAAGGGTACCTAGCATGTCTAGTAAGGTGCGATTAAATCGCTCTACGGGGTTGCCCCTAGGATGATATGGGGTCATCCTCACTTTCTGCATACCAACCATCCGACAGAGCTCTTTTATCATGCGAGACTCAAAGTCCGGCCCCTGGTCGCTATATAGCTTCTCTGGTATGCCTTAGTGCACCATGAAATTCTCCCATTTGGTTGGGCGTAGGAATGGCAACTGCAAACTTAGTAAAGTGATCCGTGATCACAAGGATGTCTTTAGTCCCACTTTTGTCTGGCTCGAGAGAGAGAAAGTCCATGCAAAGAAGCTCAAGAGGCCTTGTGGTCTTAATATTGACCAGGGGTGTGGCTCTCTCGGGCAATGCCTTCCTTCGTACACACCTGCCACAAGATCTCACCTTCCTTTCTACATCTACAGCCATCCTTGGCCAGTAAAACCTAGACCTTACAAGATCCATTGTACAGTCCACCCCCATGTGACCCATATGGCCGTGTAGACTGGTCAGAACTGTGCTGCTGGGAGTACAAGCTGGTAGGTTGTTATGGGACCTTCTTGGCATCGCCTGTACAGAACACCGTTCAATAACTCAAGGCGGTTTAGTTCCCCCAAAAGGAGCGGAAGGTCAGGGAGCTCATTTCGCAAAGTGGGGGGTGGTTTGTCACCGCTTTCAATTTGAGAAATGGCATGTCTTTATTATTAGTTAGCCCTTTGCTTGTCTATCAACTCTGCTTCAGATAGATGGCTAATAACTGGCAGTACACCAAACTCTTCCTCCTGTCCATAGCTGTCGGGCACTGCACCAACGGAGCTGGTAAGACATTCAACTAGAGCAATGTCATCAACACCACCATCATTGCTGTCATTGGCACAATAGATAACCTGCCTTTCGCAAATTGCTTGCACAACCTCTCGGTCGACCAGATCAATGGTCTCTGGATCAGAGAGGTGGTCTTGGGTAAATTGAAGAATGTGTTCCCTCTCTTTCCGAGATTTGAGGTCATCCTCTAACTCCCCATGAGGTATATGGGATAGCACATCCGCATTGCCGTTCTGCTTCCCGAATCGGTAAGCGAGCTTGAACAAGAAGGTGGATCGTGCTGCTAGCCATATATAACCTGTCGCACAAGTGGGTAAGTGGGTTACTATCAGGAATGACAGTGAAGTGATTACCATATAAGTAATCGCTGAACTTTTCAGTGACTGACCACTTCAGTGCCAAGAACTCTAATTTATGTGCTGGATTCTCACTCCAGGACAGCCCTCTACTCTTTGGTTTGTCCGCCTCTTCGACTTCTATCTGATTTCAAGTCAAGGACAGAAAACCACTAGGAACCACTGAGAGCACAAAAGGTGTCCTCTAGCTTTGGGAGAGGGTACACATCTTTTATGTTCTGGAGGTTCAGTCGCCTATAATCTATGCACAGCCGGACTTGGCCGTTCTTCTTCTTGACTACCACAATTGGTGATGAGAATGGTGACTCCGACTCCCTGATAACTCCTGCATCAAGAAGCTCTTGGATGTGTTTCCTGACTGCTTCCATGTCAATTGTCAATTGTCTTTACAATTGAAATTACAACACCCATATAGCAAATTGACTCCGCACCGGATGTATCAGAGGCTCCGGAGCAGGGGTTCGTTTCCCAAAAGCTCCTGTTAGCAACTTACATAGTTACATAGTTGGACGGAGTTAGCAACTATGCTTTTGGGAAATGCATCCCAGATCCGCAAGATGGGTCCGGATCAGAGTCCAGTTGCACAGCGAGACGTATCCTGAACAGATAATGATCATGGGTCTATACTGGATCCTGGCCGGACTCTACCCATATCTGCCAATTTTGGATCCGATCATGAAAAAAAAAACAAGGAACTTTAAATTGCATCAACATCTTTTATTTCAGCAACAGAACTTGCAACAAAGCAGTCAAACTCAGTTCATAAAACTAATGACAAGGGTCAGACCCTGTCAGGGATTCTGCCACGCCTCCTGGTGCTCTCCCTATCAGCAGCAAGGTTGAACCATCTTATGGTATGCTTTGAAATCTCATCTGTTGCCGATTGGAAAACATGGGTTTTTCACACAGCATCTGTAATTGCACGAATAGATTTCCATACAAAAATTAACTCCAACTGCAGCAACCTGAGATCCATTCCAGATAGCGGGTAAAAGCGCCCTTTGACTTTGTTACGGAAAATAACAGATAAAACGAACATCTTACCACAATGTTCAGTATAAGTCCTGTGGATTTTTTAAGCGAAATTGATACGACTAAAGAGTTCAGCTGAAAAAAGTCGTTTTCCCAGGTAACTACGTTGAATTATCACCGCCACGATCTGTGGCCGCCCACAGGCAGTATATTATGAGAGGTCTCGCAAAGAACCAGCGACATAACTGCCCGTTTATCCATTATAGATTAAAATATAACAAACAAAGCGATTAATTACCAAATAATTAACTAACTTAACTAATAACGCATATTTAACATCAATTACTTACTACGTTTGTGTCCACAGACGACCGTCCAGATCCGTCCAGGACCATTACACCTGTTTATGCTGCGCGTGCTCAAACTGAGAATTGCGTGCTCACCGCGCGAATCCGCCGCGCGTCCGTGCAGACTCCGCTGTTTGATGGCGCGCTTTCTGGAGGAGGAGCGAACCCGGTCATGCCAGAAACGGAGGTGACAGTTGGGCGGATCTGTCGACTTGAGGGCGGATCCGCACCGGACATCGCTATCGGGGCAATTGCTTCATGCCTTATTTGTCGGTCACAATATTTACAGTTGTTCTAAATATAAGAATCCACAGTTGTATATAAAAGATAACAGTTGTTTCTGCAGCACAAATGGACACACACCACTAATGAGCGAGCCCAATCGTCTTAACGCTGTTAATAGGGGCTGGTGATTTTAACGGGACACTCCAGCACTAACGCAGCGCACACGATCACTACCGGTCCGGTGGAAATCAGACGCAAATGGAGGGCCAACTTCACGCCGATGACGTCACCACGTAACAAACATTAATATCTCAGAAACTAAAGCAGCACAAATAAAGATTTTAATGGCGCACTCTAGCACCAACGTGCGCACATACGATTGAGGCTAGTTTGGTTGAAATCTCAGACATGGGGGGCCAATTTCACGCAGGTTCATACAGCACATCTTAATCCTAGGTTGGTATAGGAGTTGCCATTACTTTCTTAGAAAAATATTCTCAATTAAACATTTGTAAATTATAAAGAAAAAAGGCGCCAGTGGCAGGTATATACACTGATAAATGGTAGACACTTAGACAAGACACAAACACGAAAGTCATAAATCAGATCCTTCTCTCCTCGAGGTACTGAAGGTGTGTGTGTGTGTGTGTGGAAACACTGGTCTCCTTTGTCCAATCCTCTTATCAGTAATTAATGGTGCATCCCCTCTTAGGCTGGGCCACTAAAGGGGACCCACATTGTACCAAGCTCAGATTGTCTATGTCAAGGTTTCCAAACCACTGGGCCATAAAGCTTGGAATGTTGGTCTTCCTTTTAGCTTGTTATCTGAGCGCCTTTGCTGTATGTGTGTGTGTGTGTGTGTGGGATTGTACACGGCGGAAAAAACAAAGTTCTTGCCTGCAAGGTGCCAAAAAGGTTGTCCTAACTCTCTTATCATTCAGAGGTGTGTTTTGGGCATAATATGCAATAAACCAATCAGAATGGCACATCTGATGTAAAACAGAAGCACTAGAACACACGAGATTCATGTGTTTTCCCTGTTCACCCTATCTACACGTCAATGCTGAAAACAGGAGCTTCTGAAAATTATCACCTTGGACGGCATTTTGCAAAAGCTCCATTTTCAGTCAACTGAAACTCTTGTTTGCATGTGGATGAAAGGCCAGAACACATAGAAAAAGCTATATTTTCAAACATACCCATGTATCTGTGGGCAAGGCCTTATTTGCATCTAGCCAAAGATGGTGATAAGATACATTTAAAAGTGTAAGCCTGGTAATGAAAGTTCTCAAAATGACAGAAAATAAAAAAATAAAATGGAATATTTTATTAAGTGTTTTAAATACATAAAGTACAAGGGGGGACAGGGGTCCCAATGCCACTGGTGTAATAACGTACAATTTCAGCATAAAA
>JAODKK010000001.1:47775099-47785540 GCA_026774405.1 Petrocephalus microphthalmus | reverse complement strand
TCCTGATTGGCTGTGTTCATAATCCTGAGGGTCATATTGATTTATCCATCAGCCCGCCTCCCTTTTCTGACTTTTACTCCACGACACCCAACATTTTCTGCTAATAACCCTTCAAGGTCGAACAGATGCTTGGTGCATGCATTGCAGGTCTGATTTAGAACATTTAAGGACAACAATTTAACATCCCTGCTTTGGGGGTGTGCAGCTGCCTTTAATGGCATACCTGAGCCTCTCCTCTAGGACACTTCACTGAACGCTGGCATTAAAAAGAAATAATACATGTTGCATGGCTAATAGTGATGGATGTTAGTGCATTTAGCATGCTATTACAGCCCCCTGTTAATGTCCAGGCCCATTGATGCTGATGCTCTCACCACATTTAAGGAGGCTTTTGGCATTGTGCTAAAACTCAGGGTAACCTTGCAATACCTGTAGGGAAGCTCCGCCCCATAGCTAGAAGTGAGTCATCAGCATGTCACGTAGTGATTTTAGATGTGACAGCGGTTTCATCACGTATGCTGGCTGGGAAAAACAAGGTCGTCGGGTGGAGTTGCTGTTGTTAATGTGATAGGTGCTGCTGTTGGCCACTCAGTCTTGTCTGCTTGTATGAGGCTGAATCAGAAGTTACCCAAGAAGGGATCACAAGTTGAGCTCCAAGGCATTATGTGCCGACTGGTTTCCAGGATGGCGCTTCCTTTCGCTTCCTATGGAAGCCCTACAAGGACTACAGTGCCATCATCAGGCTGATGACATCCTCACCCACTTAGGATCCATGTGATATGGGCATTATTCCCTGTCCTTTAATTTGGAAGAATGCTTATAAACTTACTCACTGATTTTCATTATGATCCCGAGTGCTATAATCTATAGTCATACACAAACTGTAATAATTATCCATCTGGACCCAAATCTAACTGTTTCAGGTCCTACTATGTACTCATCAGCTTAACACTTAATTTAATTTAACAAGGCTCATTAATATTGTGCCTGTTAGTATTTATCTTGACATGGCAGTTTCTTTCTGAACAAAACATTCCCCAAAGCACGCTGTACCACCTTGTAAAGCAGAATGAAAACAAGAACTTTTTTCATGCCTGGCATTTTGGGAAATGAAAAGAATTCCAAGAGTCTCCCCCAAAACATCCCATAATGCTGACCAGTGTTAGTAGCCTAAGACACCCCTGCCAGTGCTGAGACTCTCTGTGGTGGCCTTACCCAAGCACGGGCCGTCACACTCCGTTAGCAACCAGCTCCCTTCCACACCTTGGAGGGAGTCCCGCACTGTTAGAGGGAGAAACTTAAAGCAGACGCTTAAAGACACCATCTGTTACCTGCCTTTCCATTATTCCTTGGAGGATTCACTGTTGAGGCATTTAGAGTTGTTGTGTGACCGTCAGTCACAGAGCAATCAAGACCAAGGAGGAGTGGGTTAAACCAGCCAGTGATGGAGAGCACATGGCAATTCGTAAGCTTTATGAATTTAATACTGATGGCTGAACAAAACCCATCTTCAAACCCTTGATATGAACACATACTTGGTGAAGAACCCCCAATGAAGCTGAATGAAATTTCACTCTTCATTATCCTCTGTCGGATTCCAGCGAGTATTACACAAATAATTCCGTATTCTACTTTTAAGAAAAAATTTCAGGGCAGATCAAATACTCTTACAGATACTCCCTTATTCCACTCCTCATTACATAGTTTGAAGCAATGATGGGCTCTTCCTACCACAAAGAAACACGGCCTAAATTTAACAGGAGTTTTGGCTGATAAGGTCTGAACCCTCATTGCTAACTAATTTCGTGGAGCCAGTCTTTGTGTGGATGAACAGGAGCTCCTAGACACCTTCTAAGCCCAGCAAAGATGGGGGGTGGTGGGAATAGTACTTTGATGGCCACAGGCTTTATTTGCTATTTGTACTGATACATTGGAATGGTTTCGCATATCCCATCATGCTCGCCTTCTTAAGACATGTGGACACACCGAAGTGAGAGTGAAGCTTGAGGTTGGAGCCCAGAGTCAGCCACTTACCCCTAAAGCAGTTTTCAGGGAGGTTAAGGACCTTGCTCAATTACAGATACAGAGGCCTAACTCACTGAGCCACACACCACCCCCCAAAAAGGTGCACTGGTATGGGACCCCTTAGTGCTTACACCTATCAGCACCTAATGGTATGGCATTAAAACCACCTCCCTAATATTGTGTAGTTCCCTCTTTTGCTGCCAAAACAGCTCTGACCCATAGAGTGTAGACTGTACAAGACCTTAGAAGGTGTCCTATAGTTTCTGGCACCAAGTCGTTAGCAGCAGATCCTCTAAGTCCTGTAAGTTGCAAGGTGCGGCCTCCATAGTTCGCACTTGCTTATCCAACATATTCAAGAGCTGCTTGCCTAGTCAAGACCTTGAACTGTTTTTCATGTTTCTCAAGCCATTCCTGAACAATTTTTGCAGTATGACAGGGCACACAATCCTGCTTTAAGAGACCACTGCTATTGGCGAATACCATTGCCATGAAGGGGTATATTTGTCATGTAACATGCAGCACCATATACAGTTCTGTCATAGATTGCATGAATCTTTTCAGGAATATGTGTTACAGTAGCTCTCTTGTGGTAACAGATTAGATGAGTTAGCCATTGCTCCTCACGTGCATCAATGAGCCATGGGCATCTATGACCTCATCGCTGGTTCACTGGATTGGCCTTCCTTGGACCACTTTTGGTAGGTGCTAACCACTGAAGACCAGGAATACCCCACATGAGCTGCCATTTTGGAGATGCTCTGACCTAGTCATTTAGCTATCATAATCTGGCCTTTATCAAAGTCACTCAAGTCCTTACACTTGCCCATTTTTCTGCTTCCAACACGTCAACTTCAAGAACTGGCAGTTCACTTGCTTAATATATAACATATAATGGCATCCTTGATAGGTTCCATTGTAATGAGATTACTGTCATTCAATTGACCTGGTTTTAATATATAATGTAGTTGATCGGTGTAAATTGCGACCTGCACTGAACCATGTGCAGCAAAAATATTCAGTTATGTAATAATTGGTGGGCTCTCTTACTACATCGATATTTTAAGAAATAATGAAAAAATCCAGTGCTTACTTTCTGTACTTCCAGTGGAGTCTCCCAAAATTCATCCACTGACGTGACACCTATATGGCTTTCTGAAGAATTATGGGTACTTTACCTGTGTGAGGTTTGTGGATTCTAGCCCTAGACAGCTCTGTGTGAAGCAGTGACATGCATGAGAAATGCGTTTCCTCCTAGTTTCCATCCCAAAGATAACTTTTAACTCACCAGCCGTCACATTGCTAAAATTAAAAATTCGACGCCCACATCAGCTGGCAAAGTCTGCTTCACGTTTAAGTCGGCACACAGGAAGTGAAACGGGGGAAATGCTGTTAAGGAGGCCAGTTAGACACCCTGCTTAGTCAACATTTCGCTCACTATGATTTCATTTATTTATCAGCTTGAGGGGAAGCTGTTTTTTTTCACAGCACAATCAATAACCAGGCTATCGAAGCTTTGGCGAGGAACTCAATGAAAAAGACAAAGAGCCCTTTAGCTATAAGCAAAAGGACACTTTCTGCTATTTGAGGCCGAGCCAGGAGCGCCCTCTAGCTTTTTCTATAATTTTTGCTGTTATTCTTACAGCTGGCGTCGAATCCATGAGCCGCTGTATCTAAGCAGTTCTCTGTGAATGGACTGGTGCACCATCCTCAACAACTGGGCAGTCACTCTGATCAGCTTTATAAATGAGCAATACATTTTTGTACAATAAATTGGCAGACTTCAATTGTTCTCATTAAAACGATCAATAAATTGTCCCCAATCTATACTTATCACAGCAAATGCGTCGGTGCCTGTCATGTACTCATGCTGTTACTGTAGCAATGAAACACTACGACTATAGCCATTTAGTTGATACATAATCACTCCCCAAGTACCTGATGGCCCTGCATCAGCTTCTAGAGGAGCACATCGACAAATTTGCAGTGTAACAGGAAACGGAAATCCCAAGAGTCCGAGATCACTTCCCTAATTCCTCCATGAAAAGCAAAGTGACTATCGCTGGCCATGGTACAAAGCTGCCATCCTACTTAAAATCTCATTCTTAGTCATGATTTGATTCCTGTTCTTAAATAATCTGTCCATAGTTCAGCCAGGTCCTCTTTTAATTAAACCCCTAAGAAAACATTAATGCAGCCAAGACTGATGAATATTGAAATACAATTAACATGGCTTCTAATTATGTGGAATGGTGCCAGTTTATCAGTAGAAAAAGGTGTTGGATTAACTAACCAAACAGTACCTTTAGGCGTACTTAATAGAAATGGCATAAATATATATACAAGAACAGACTGAAATGTATGACTCACTGCGTAGATTGAAAGCCCTTTTTGAGTGGCGCTCAAATACAATCTAGGCTATCATGACAAATCAACATTTTTGGCAGTAAGCAGAGTGAAAAATAATTTTTGAATGGAATGTTTGATAAATTTGACGACAAAATTAATATTAATAATCATGGAGTTAGTGAAATCAGCTGCTATATCCAAAAGAGTGAGGTAAAGTGAGGTAAATATAGCATTTTCTTTTCATTTCATTTCATTTTACATTTCAAATCCTAATCCAGCTGCAGAAAGACTAAAGCCCATGACTTGGTGTGAGATGCCCCCATAGAAATTCTGGTCTGGCAGGAGCTTCTGCTTGAAGAGTAGAAGTGAACAGCAGCATTATGCTGACAATCTCTGAGGCAGTGTATGTTTTTCTCTTTAATGAGTGTTGTTTTCTGTCTTAATTATCGTTGTGCAGGCTCTTTGTCAAGTTCCAAGGTCCCATCTACCGTAAAAGCAAACAATGGCAATCTGTTTCTACATATACATAGCTTCATCTGATTAATGGTGGAAGTAGTTAAATGGTACAAAAGAAGCCTGATGTTTTTAATGCGAAATATTCAGTCACACATTGGAAATTCATTTGGGGTGTCTGTGAATTTTATGTCAGTGCGATACTATTTTATTCACTTTCCATTTACTTGTCCTCTTTACGTAAGTACTCATTTACTCATTAATTGTGGCTTATTTCTGTATTTATTTGTGCATGCATGTATGTATACATGAACATATGTGTACATTATTATTATTATTAATTTTTTTATTTTATTAAATTTATTTTTTTTATTATTATTTTCTTCCTTCCATCTAGCTCTTCACTTCCAAGAGTCTACCATAAAGGTTAGGGGGTTGGGGGATGGGTTTGGGACCTGGGAGAGTCTCATCTGTATGCCGCTTACTTGTTGTGTTTTCTTTTTTGTGTAATTTAAAAATGAATAAAAATTTGTTCGAAGAAAAAAAAAAAGGATTGTCAACCTGGGTCCATGACACTATGGAGGTCCACTGCAAGGGGTCCACAGCACTAAATAGTAAATCAGAAAAATGTCAGTATAATCATTTGGTTTTGCATTAGGTGTTCAAGGGCAACAAGAAATATTAAAGCCCTCGTCTGTCTTTTGATCTCAGTTACTTATTTGATCTTGTGTTAGTAGCGGGGATCTGAAGCTCTGAACATGACGTGTGTGTTGGGGGGGGGGGGTCGGGGAACAGATGGGACTATAGCAACAAGTCCATTTTACTGGTATTTTTGTCAAGGATAAACACCTTTTCAGTGCTTGTGAAAGGCTCAAACAGCAGAACACCTTCCTCTCCGCCATCAGCCTTGCAGAAGAGCTCCTGTGGCCCCTGTATTGTACATGCCGGAAGGTTGTTAGCTTAACGAAGGGCATGCGCCTGTGTGATGGCCGGGGGGTGGGGGGGAGAATGACGGACACAAAATTGCTCTGGCCTCGCTGTTATTTTCCTGTTTCCATTGCCTAGCAAAAGGTTTCAGTCGCAGTTTACTGCGTCGTCAATTTTTCAATATTTTAATTCAAGCTCGGGTTGTAAATAAGACAGTAAAAAACCAAGGTCACATCACCTAAAATGTCCTAACCTCTATTTTCGCTGCTTGTTTTCAGCAAGTTCTTCTGTTCTGCTTTACTGCAAATATGGAAAAAAAAACTATAATAGAAAAAATAAAATTGTGTTCAGCTATATTTTATTAGAGCATTTTTAAGGTCATTATGCCTCCCAGTCCTACTGAAACTATTAAATCATCCTCTCGCCATTGGCTAAGAACCAAAATAACATGCAACAGCTACAGATAAGGATGCACACTCCTTTTACAAAGGAATCAGACTGCTAATCATCTGTACGGCAATTAACAAGCCAATGGAACCAAGAGCCAACAGGCTGACTCGAGCCCTTTGTTTTGACTGTAAGGATACATTTAAAAGTCTTTCAAAACCATCAAACTGAGAGATAGCGAGCATATGTTTCAAAGAGACCCAGCAATCCTGTCCAGTGCAGAGGTAAAGCTTTCCTATCCAGGCAAGCGAATGGACGTGTTGTGCTGTGAGCCACTTATCTGCTGGTTGCCATGGAGAAGGTGAGGAAGGACAGAGGCAGCCGGAAAACCCATATCCGCAAGGCTGTCGGAACCGAATTGCGATTTGTAATGTGGCACGGACGAGAGGGACAGCTTGGAGCACTCAGCCCCCACAGCAGCAAATGGATGATCATCTCTCATCTCCGTGTTATTCTGGAGACCTCCGGGGGGGCGCTAGACTAACTTTTATGCTAAGGGATGATTTGAATGTGTTGCCCAGCTAGTGTGTCAGATGGAATATCCTTTACTCACACCAGTCTTAACTCTTAACAAAATCTTATGATTATCATAGGGTGTAGTGTTAAAATGACTTATCCAACAGTAATCACATTTTAGCTAAATCAAAACACATTGCATGTATATCAAGCAACTTGCCAAGAAGTCTGTGTGGATTTGTGAATGCACACAAGTTTATTCACTAAACAAAAGGCAACAATGCATCCCATTACCTAGTTGAATAGCTGAATAGAGTCTGAATAGAGTCTGCAATATCAAAATTTCAGTTTTTTTTCAGATTCTCTTTTGTAAGCCATGTGATGTGAGCAGACTGTTAAAGAATCCAAGGCAGCAGGGTGTGGTGGGATGCTGGATACCGCCTCCTGTCGTGTTCCAGCTCAAACAGCTGTCAGTTGCGGAGGTGTCCAGCTGAGTACCCCCACCCCACGTGCAGCTGGTAGATGATGGCTTCTCCCTGAGGATAAAAGCCCCTTCGGAGCGCATGATATTCAATTATTACAGGCACCAGTCTTCATGAGGTTAGGCTTGTTTACACATCTCCACCCCTTCTGTGACAGACACTGGAAACACCTGGGTGGCGGGGTCCTTTTCCTCCCCCGCTGTGCTTAGCAGAGCGAAGCGTCTTAAGACAACACACTGTTCCGAGATTTGTTTGTTCCCCGCGACCTGAAACACTGCTGTAAACAGCTTTAGAAAATCATAAGACTATTCCCGAAATATCAACACAACCAGACAGAAATACGTTAAAAAAACACAGTTCGGAATACCGCAGAGCCAAATGATAAATAAGAATTTCTTGATTTATACATTTGAATACTTTCTCGTATTATTCCTTGAACATATTTCAATTACTTTTACAAAGCTGCATTTAAATGGTGTAAATGTAACATCATTGCATTTATAGGTACTTATACGGGCTTTCCCAGTGTGGTATTTGCTTCACTAGATGAATTCCAATAAATGTTACTTTGCAGATACTGTTTCTATGAAATTCCATACAACACTCTTTTTGATGTTGCGCTTGGCTGTTTGGTGTCACGCATCGCTGCAGCGCTTACGCGCTTTTTGCTGAGACGGAGAAATGAAGCACCCAAGGCGGGGAAAGGGGCTTATGCTGTGACTTCCCCAACGGCCGTACTGAGTGTAGCTGCAACGGCAATAAAACTCGTTTATTTCATAACGATGTACATTCTGTAAAAAAGTACTTACATTTAATACATTTCTGCAAAATACAACTTGACATTTAATCAAATATAAAATTATAAAACTTGTTAAATCTATATGTACCCTTTTGTGAAGGTACAGATGAAAATGGTTGGATTTGACAATTCTTTTTTCCTCTCTCTGTCTCTTTTTATAAACTAACTATGCAGGGTCCAGTATAATAATTTCATTTGAGTCCAGGATAATAATTCGGTGTACACCAGCATACATAGTCGGAATGACAGCTGGCTCAAAGCACAGTCATGCTCATCTGAGATCTGCAAAAGGCATTCATCTATTTTGTCTGTAATTTCATGTGTGGAACGTGGCAGAGCCTGAGAGAGTGAGATGGCGGACAAATGGTGATGCAATGAATCAAAACACATCATTTAAAGGAGATCAGTCACCAAAAACCAAAAGAATGACACCTGGTAACAATGAAAACACAATTTTGGTATGAATATATTTATCTGTTTCTTTACCTTTAAAACATTTACGTAAAATAAAGATGGCATGTACAGTTTACAAAAAAAAAGATAAAAAAAGCATCTGTATAGTGAAACTATTAACATTTTATGGACAGAAACCTTAAGTATCATCACTGTGAAAAGGGGGAAAAGTTTAGTAAATAAGAGTTACAGAATAAGTACTATAAATATACTGTAACTAAATTACAGATACAAATTTTATGGTTATCTGGAGATAAACAGATATAAAAGTGAGCTTCATTTTGAAATAATACCAGGAGACAGACAGTTTATACATCTTTCTGCAATAGTGATGTTTGACTTATAGTGTATAAGGTCGGGCATCCAGCAGCTTCTCTGTAATATATATAGTGCAGTGTTTATGTTTCTTCATATAAAAGGTACAAACAGCAAGTCCATCCTTCTGAGCACACGGGCCAAACCAGGAGGTAATGTGCATGAGACCAAACCAAGGGGGCAGCACGTGGAAAATTCGGCCGTTTCTCGCCCCCCCTTTGTTTGCACATCTGTGCAGCGTATAAAAGCCGGGCATCGGCTACGCTGCCGTTTCCCGAATTGTCCCCTCCAGCTTCTTTGGAAGTAGCTCTCGCCGCTCGTCGATGCTGATCGCTGGTTTCCGACAGTTCTGTCCGTCAAGGTAGATCTTCGCATATATCGGATTGGAGTAGTTAACGGACTGCAACGGGATGACAATCGAGTTAGGCTGGTTTTCTAAAGTATGACCCCTTTCCTTCAGACCTGAAGGAACCAGCATATCAGCTGCTCCTAACTGCCATTCGTGTTATGGGAGCATTATGGAGAAGACCACGAGATCATGTCATATGCAACACGTGTTATTATCGAGCCATCATTCCTTCTGCACATACGAGATGAAGGCTCGATCGCTGATTAAGAGCAGTGGCTTGACGTGTTCAGACTGACTTGGCTTTCATCAATTATTTTGGCTTTTACTGAGTCTTAAATGTTCTTTGATGGAAGACCATAATAAAGACATCAATGCACTCCCTATTACTCAAAGTAACAATCGATATCAAATTACTGATGATAATATAGTAGCAGATCAACTCATATTTCTTCTGGATTTCAGACAAAACCCACCGTGTGTCGGCCAACATAAAAACCTGACAAGAAAAATAAATATAGTACCTGGTAAATTACAATACAGAGCTGCGACCCCTCGCACCCCCCTGCAGGGTGACATGACCAATAATACAAGATACTTTCATATCCCTTGTCTTCAGTACGCTTTCCTTGCATCTTTGAGGTAATGATTTTTGAAACATGGTTTGGTCCAGTACCTTATTACGAGCATCTCTGAGTCAGTATCTGGCTGTGAAGGTCTGGATGTTAGTAAAGCTTTGACTGTCAGAGCGAAAGGGAATGTGAATAGAATCATTATGGTGTCAGAGGAGATATGTTCAAAAGAAAGCATCAGATTACCAGGCAGATATTGCACCTGCTGTGCACCACTCGTGTTGCAGTAAGAATAAGGTCTCAGAGCACTTATGTTACAGACACACCGAAAAGCTGGTCTGACCAGAAAAATATCTGTGTAGCCTCACAGTGACACTGAAACCCCTGTGTGCTGGAAGTGGAAAATGAAGCATGTGACTGGAAGGTCACAGGTTGCAGTTCCATTGTGGTCCTACGTGGGAGTGTAAAACTACATCACACATCTCTACAGTCAAAATGCCACCATAATGTTGTATTAAATGTGACATTGGCTGCTATAAGCTGAAATGTCAGCTGTCATAACACCTGCATTGACTGCTGTAAGCCATAATAGCTGCAGGATAATACCTGCAATCACTTCTATAAGCTGTAATGGCAGCTGCCATAACACCTGCAGTGACTGCTATAAGCTGTAGTGGCAGCTGCCACAACACCTGCAGTGACTGCTATAAGCCATAATAGCGGCATGATAACACCTGCAGTGGCTGCTATAAGCCATAATAGCGGCATGATAACACCTGCAGTGGCTGCTATAAGCTTTAGTGGCAGCTGCCTCAGCACC
>JAODKK010000001.1:47667256-47695891 GCA_026774405.1 Petrocephalus microphthalmus | reverse complement strand
AATTTACATTTACAGGCGCACACTGAAGCAGTAGCCATAAAGTGGACATTAGCATGTTCATGTGAGTGTGTAATGTCGATGTGATAATCAATAAAGCCATGACAGTTAAGAAAATATATTGGTAAAAACCTGAATGAACCTACATCAAACATGTAATAAAATCGAATGTAATGTACATATTATTAATCTAATAAAATGTCAGTTATAATCGATAAAGCCATGGATCTAAATATACTTAAATAATGTAATGAAACGTCGGCTGTGTGTTTTACCGTTTTAAGTACCGTTTAGGAACCGGCACCGTTTTAAAAGTAGCGATTTGGCACCAGTATCGAATGAAACCCAAATGGTACCCAACCCTAATCCTAATTGGTCTAATTGCTCCAAGGCCAGGCTTGAACCGGCGATCTGCCGATCACAGGCACAGAGGCTTATTCCACATGTTGTCTACATCATTAACATTATTGTTTAACTACAACTGAAAAAAAATCTGTTTCCTTTGCTTATCATTTTAAGTGTTCTCCCCAGCAATTTATTTCCAGATTTTGGTTAAACACTATTACCTAAATATCCCATTCCTTAAATATTAGTTTATATTTCTTTCAGTTTAAATTATTGATATCCAGCGATTTTGGTATACTCACAGAACTGGCTTACGCTGAACTGAAATATGTAGTTTTTTTAGTGTTGCAGCCATATGTATAGCAATATTCACTCAAAACCAGTGGGTTCAGGGAAAAAATTGAGAAATTAAATAGCATACGTTTCTGTAGTTGTTTGTTCTTTTGGATTAATCTACTGACTTTGCTACAGCATAATAGCGGTAGTGGTCAAGGACATGCAGTCACCTTACCATGACCGGGGTACCTAATGAGACCCATAAACACGCACTCAAACATAAGTGCGGGTGCTATGCAGAACTTTTATTAAACAGACAGGGAAAACAAAAGAATCCAAAATCAGAAAATCAGGCTGAGGCTGAATTTTCTATAGATATCACAATAATCTTAATATTGTAAATTATTTTGGCTACGATAATCATGCAAATCCTATTTGGTTGATTACAACTGGAGACAATATCTCGCAGATGTTGTCCCTCAAGGGCCAAGATTGGGGATCTCTGCTGCAGCTCACTGGATCGTGGATTCAGTATGATTTGCAATTTCACTGTGCTGTTCAAGACCATTGTGAACCAAAAAATGATACTCATTTTGTATGCTTATTGTAAGATTGCTATTCAGTATGCTTAATGCATGTTCTTCATAATCTTGGGCCTACAAATGATCAGCACACATATGAGACATCACCCGTCTTTGGGGTAAGGTTACATGCTGTTTTAATAGTTTAATATCAAGTGAAATGGCTATACTAAAAATATGGCCTAATTTGATTCTTCACTGCAATTGCTTTTTAATTATAACAATAGTGAAAAATGATTATCTCAAAGTAGAAGATATACTGTGTCTTTAGCATCACACAAAAATTATAAACAGGTAAGTGGTCTCAAAGAGGATTCCTTTTTCTGTCTTGGACTTGACCGTCTTTCTCATTTGGACTCAGTCTTGACTTGACCCGAACTCAAAATTCTTTGGACTTAGTCTTGACTCAGTCATGACTAGTCCTGGTCTTGGACTCGACAATGGTGGGCTTGACTATAGCTCTACGTAAAACTCAACGTACCATGAGCTTGGCCTCACATGACTGGGTGCAAATGCAGGCCTCAGACCTCTGTCAGCTCTGCATGCTGGGATTATGCTGGTGATTATTTACCATGGGTCTTAATTAGCCAGTCATGTCTGACTGACGCACTTACATTTCTTCCATCAAACGGGTGGTCATTTTTCCCTATTTCACTTTTGTGGGAGAGACTGTCACCTGCAATGGGTGTCACTGAGTTTTCTGGCGGGGGGGGGGGGGGGGGTCACTTCATTAGGGGAGTCTGGGTGATTGACGGATCCCTTCCTTCACAGATGATTAACAAATTTTTAACTAACAGCAGGTTCCGTATGTTTACATGCATCCACCATTTCCATGCAGTTAATTAGTTTACCCTGGAACATGGAATGACTCACGCGACTCTCTCGGGTCTCAAACTAAATGTTCCTTTTTACTGTTGCTATGCAGAGTCAGACGCTGAATCTTGACGATGGTGATTAACATGTAGTTTTGGAGGGAGAAACAGATGGTATGAAGCTGATGCGTTCAAACACAGATCTGTATGACAGACAGCATGTCTCAGTTCAGATGAGCATTACAGTGTCAAAGGTTAAATATGACCTTATTATATGTAGTAAGAGTGCTGCATTCATATTTTAACAGCCTTCACCAGCAGAATTAATATGACTGAAGGTGATTGACTGCTATTCAGTCCAGCGCCTCCCACCGGCAGTTTTTTGTATATTACATCACAGATTTAACTGTGGCCAGCAAAGCGGCGAAGATGATCAGGGACTCTATCAGCTAAGTATATTTTTATCACTACTGACAGACTAAATAAAAGCAAAAATGTTTCCTGTAACTGCAGGAAAAAAATCCAGTTTCATGTGGAAGTACAAAGGTAGCTGATGCCCTTCTCTAGGTTTTCACAAAGTAACATGAAAGCGAAAGATTATGAGAAATTCCACTCCTGGCAAACAACAACAGCACGGAGGAATAAACTACCTGAACTCTCATCGGATGGGGGGTTGGGGGCTTATCTTTTTAGTCCTGGGGGCTTTACTTGCTTATCCACCATGTCCCATCCTTATCAAAGTGGAAGAGGCTTCTGGTACTGAGCTCATCATTCGCCACAGATGTGCTGTCGGATTCTTGGGAGGGGATTACGCATGGAAACATCCAATTAAAACCTGAGCATGAAGTCATGTGGCATGCTGCATTCAATCTTGCACACTTATATTTGGGATTCTGCTTGGATATCCATCAAAGAACCTAATGTTACATATTAACAAACCTATACATTATTAAAGCATGCCTCATTAATAATGTTATCATTAAAAAGTTTGTTTAAATGTATAAAGGATGGATGCCATTAATCTGAAATGTTATTTGAAATATTAATGCAGTTATAGGTCTATATTTCCAGGTAGTTGGTTCTGTGCAACGAAAGTCTGGAATAGTTTCTATCAGTTTACAGGTAAATTGAATCATTGTTTTTAAGTGGTTTTCTCAGAAATGTGACTTGTTAAGAAAAAACTTGTTATGTATCAGCAGACAGAAGGATGATTTCACAAGTGACAGCATCTACCCAGCCCAGCTGAACATTAGCTTACATCCCATAATAAAATGTGACCAGATGCCATTGCTCAGTGTTAGCCTCCTCAGCATCCATAGCTGGACATCGTGCTTAGTGCCACTAATCAAGGTCAAGGTCAAATGCACTTCCAGTTAATATCACAGGATAGATAATAGATAGTTAGGGATACTTTATTTATCCAGAAGGAAATTTAGGATAAGTGACTTCTATTGGTTTAAATCAAGCTCATTTTGGACAGAGTGGCTAAACCAACGCTTTCTCAGTTTTTTCCACTTGGGGTTGAGGTGGGAGAATTCAGCAATGAGAATTAAGATGTTCAGTTTCTCAGTGACCATATTCAGTCTGTATTGAACTGTGCCCAGATATCACATAAGCAGGCATTTACGTGCAACGTTATGGCCACGCTCTGTCTGCGTTATTCAATATTCTGTCATTGCTGAAACAAGCCAGCCAATCCTCAGAGCGCTCCCTGCCTGCACAGTTGTATAATACATCGCTCCAGGCAATCTGCTAATTGCGAAGACGCGAGGATAAACAACACAAAAAATGAGAGAGAATGAGGAAATGGATTACTTTTCTGTTCGCCTATCCCTCTCCGGGTCGAAGATGGCAGAAAGCAGCAATTTAATCCATCATATGTCAGCCAACACAAGAGATACAATACCTTAAACATGTTTTTTTGACAGTTAGATTGGTCCCATTTACTTGGAAAGAATAGTGGAGGCCATTACAAAGCTCTTACTAGATGTTGCGTGTGTAAAACCCTGCGATACATCAAGGTACTGCCACTTTATGTTGGTTACAAATGGCCCTTTCACAAATGGCCCCTAACACTTAAAGCCCGAAACACCAGTGTGCAATCTGCACCGCCCTCCCTTCATTTTATGGCGGTGCACCGTCTTAGTGCCACTAACCTCAAAGTCGAGCACGATGGATAATTGCCTCCCAATTATACTCTGCTGCCAGGACACAATCTGGCATGTGTGATACTTAAAGGGAGGCTCCTGCCTAAATTTCTTTAATCAGCATTGAAAGTGGGAGATAAACAAAGCCCTCCTCTTCACCAACTTTAACAATGGCAAAAAAAAAACCTGGTGAAAATCACACCTTGGCTGCTCTGCATGAAGGAGACACCAGAATTTAATCTCTGTTACATAGCCACGTTCCTGTTCCTTATGGCAGGAAGGATAATCTATCGGATTGCACAATAAAAAGACAGGCCGGCAAAACCCATCTCTAACCTGGTCTAAATCACATCAGTACACAGAAATTCAGAAGTCTGCATTCTCTGAACATTCCATCAGCTGATTATGTCAGAGGGTCCTCTGTAGAACTATTGTCTGAAAGGGCCACTCTTAATGTTGGTTATATAAGTTATAGGTTCTCTCACAAGGACCATCTAAGCAACACCAAATGACCTACCAAATGAACTTTATGCAAGTGTCAGAATTCCTGCATGCGTTCATGGTCCACTCATGATAGCAGGTTTTTAGCATTATCACACTCAACATGCTCCCCTAAAACACAACCTTGAGCTTTCAGATATATGAATGATAACCAAACCAGAGTATATTTTTCTGGGAATGGATTAGAGGTCAACCGATATTGGTTTTTCAGGGCTGATATCAGTACCATTTATTACTAGTTAATGGGGCCAATAACCGATATTTGGAACCGATATGCATTTTCTTTTATGTGCTTTCTTTGCATCCATCTGCAATGAGAATTTGGAGATATAAAGTTCGCAATTAGAGTAAGGCTGTTCTGTCAAAAGTGAACATTACTTTTAAAATTAATGGCAAGTGATTCATTATACAATATAAAACAAAAAAACATTTTAAGTATTCATAATACAGTTGCGGCAAGAATAAGACATTAAAAATAAAGCATCTAATAAAATGTATATGCCTGAGCTGGACAAATCAAATGAATAGATGCTTTAATACCATTAATACCTTTTGCTTAATAGCATAACAGTTTGGTAACGCCTTTAAATTACCAGTAAGAGACTCCACGTTGTTGTCAGCTAACGTTACACGTAACATGTGAGAATCTCATAGGGATGAGTAATCTAAGTACTGTAATGTAAAGTAAGATAAGCAGGGTGGAAGCTCAAATAAGCTCCTGTTGCAACATTAGCTGTCGCTGTATAACGCTATTAAGACTTTGTCATTACAGGTAACATTACTGGCTCATACAGCAGCGTACTGCATTCACTAAAGAAAAGAAAATCCGGTCTGTTTTTCTGAATTAACGAGATACACTTTACATAAAAACACACTTGGATGTTGTTTTTTTTTAGTGAATGCATGATGCTTCCGTAGGCTCACGTTATCACCACAACAAGGGTCATTATTCGAGCATTGTCAGTGGTGTAACTGGGAAAATGGGCAGGATTTTCATTATGGAAATAGCTCACAGGAGCTCCGTGGTGTTTTGTAACTTCAGTTTGTAGGACTGTAATGTTTGAATTTCTGGAAACATCAGCTGCTTTACCCTCCAATCTCAGCAACAGCCCGCGCTCAGCTGAAACTGATTGGCTATTACTAGTGTGACATAGCAAATCAGAGCTTGTTGTGGGAGGGACATTAAATGAAGCAGTGGGATGAGAGGAAAGAGCACAGAGGAAGCGCCCCTTGTAATTACTTAATATCGGTGAGCATTAAAATGAAACCCTGATACCGATAATCGGCATAATGCTTAATATCGACCCCCAATAACCAGCCAGGACATTGGATTGTAGGTTCTGGATCCTTTGCTATTGAGGCTTGCCTTCAAAAAAACCTGAGACTAAAGAAGCAGTTATTTTGTCTGATCAAACTGAACCAAAAGGGAGAAGCAAAACAAATACAGACGTAGCGACATTATTAGGCAAATACTTGGCAGCTCTGGGCAAAATCTGTGAAATAATAATATGTTCCCTCTCAAACTGCAGGTTTCCACACCAACGGAGGCTGAGGATAATTCATAGATGTTCCTACTGTTCCACTTTGGTAAGAGAGCAAAAAACATTTTTTGAGATTTATGTACAGTATGTACTCGATTGACATGCACCAAGATCAGCGAGGCAAAGACGGTCTAGCAAAAAGCGAGGGATTAAAAATGCTCTTACTCTCTACAATGATTCGCCGGTCCGTCCAGTCGTCGTTGATGATCTGAATGTTCCCAAAGTGCACATCACTGAAGAAGATGCGATTTGTTCCCAGTGTTTTTTGCCGGTGGTCAAAGGCCAAGGCAATAATGTTCTTGAAGTAGGCTGGGTTCTCATAGGCCACAACAGGCTGGTTGAGGTTACCCTCATCCGTGAGATGGATGCTCTTTAGGATGGTGCGCTCCGAATACAGAAGGTAGCCGTCGTACCTGCGGCAGGACACATCATCCTCTGCCAGGTAGCCATGAGCACATGCACAGATCTTCCGCCCATTGCCAAGGTAGTAGCAGAGCTGCTGGCAGCCACCATTTCTCCTGGCACAGGGGTTTGTGCCTAAAGGAGAGGACATTTTCATTAACCTCTAGTAGAGCATCAAGCAGGTGCTGTTTAAAGGGGAAGACGTGTGGGTTAGCATCGAGCAAGTGTGTTTAAAGGGGAAGATGTGTAGTTAGCACCACGCAGGTGTTGTGTTTAAAAGGGAAGACGTGCGGTTAGCATGAAGCAGGTGTTGTGTTTAAAAGGGAAGACATGCAGCTAGTACTAAGCAGAGGTAACTCAACCTTTCTCACGGCCCCGGCTGAACACCTTCACGTCCTTCAGACCAATTCCCAGGCCGCTCCTCACGGTCAAGGCCTCCGTGGCGTTGCTTTTGAAGCCCCTCCGGATGGAGCCGTTGGCATGCGCCCTGATGTGGCCCGGCCAGGAAGGAGCAAGGAGGGGTGAAGAACAAGGTGTCACACAACACAGACCCAGTGGTCCTCAAGTAACGGCAATGTAAACATCAGGAAAATGACAAGAGAGGTTTCCCCTGGCAGGTAGAGAAAATGAACCTTCCTAGATATATTGGAACGGGTGGGAGTAACACAAAGGAGCTGGTATTTCCCAATGTATAACACGGCATTCTCAGCAGTGACCTTGCGAGGAAACGGCTAATCCACTGAAGGCAAGGTGGCTGGTCTTTGCCAAATGTTCGGAAGGACGGTAACATTTATGGAAAAATAAATTACCTGTCAGACCAGTAGATGTAAGCTCCAAAGATGGTTACGGAGAACATATCCACACCGCTGGCTGACAGCACGATCTCACGGCTCTGCCCGTTCTCAAGGTTGATCCTCTCTATCTTGTCGGTGCGAGCGTCACACCAGTATAATTTATTTTCCTGGAATGTAATTCAAAAACAAAGATCAGCAGGAACTGATCCTGTCATGGGGACATATTTCCCACCTCATCCACCCCAATAAACAGCCATTATGGGGCAGCAAACTGAAACTCGGTTCACAGCAGAGCGGGAGAAGACTCATGAGGATGCTGACCTCGTAGTCGATGGAGATCCCGTTGGGCCAGACGATGCCGGAGTTCACCAGCATGACTTGGTCTGACCCGTCCAGACGCGCTCTGCCGATGCACGGGGTTTGACCCCATTCTGTCCAGAACAAGTACCTGCATAGACACAGGGTAACATAGCAAGGTGGCAATAGGAACGAGACGGAAATGTGGGAGCACAGCGCTGCCTCCCAGCAAAGACAGGCAGATATGTCCAGTTGTACATTTTCGCTCATTCTGGGATTTGCAATACGTCGAGGGAGCATGGCTTATGTTTACCTAGGGAGGGTGATGTGACTGCAGTCTGCAGTTCTGATTGGCTTCCTGCTATTTCCCTGAATAATGTGTAAATTGCAGTGTTCTGTGCTTCCTGCCCCCGGTAAACCAGGCCCTGCTTGACGTCTGACCTAAAAACTCTACGTTTTGTTCATCCACAACAACCCCTGCCCCCCCCCCCCACCCCCCTGCAGCATTTTGTGCTTTTCTCTCCTCCCGAAAGAGCTGCTTCTTTGTCACGGTTATGTTCTCTCTCTGTCCCCAGCTCAATGCAAACTCGTCCTTCCCCGTCCAATACCTGAGTCGCGTGGCAGTGTTCAGAATACTCTAGAAATATATAACTTTTTCACTCAGACTTTCAAATCAATCCTGGCTGGATCAGAGGACTTTACTTTTGTCATCAGTCTAGATAATGACACGCCGGGGAGTGATTCCCCGCTAGTGGAAAAGCCGGGAGACAGACAAGCCTGAGAGCGGTCGGTGCGGAAGGGCACTCGGGGCTTTGCACGTCGTCACGTGTACCACGAGACAAACACACTCCCTCACGAGCTGAAGGCAACCTCTGGACACAGGGCTCCTCCCCATTCCGCTCTGTCACATTTAACACGGCAGATGAAACGCACGGCTGCTGAGCGCCGTATCGATTTCTCGCCTGCCGAAGACAGACGGTTATGAGGCGGTGCACTTAGCATACAGACCCTATTGGAACACAGATGCATGCACTTCCCAGTGGCGGCAGTCACGGCGTCGCCCCGCTAGCTCACCCACTCAGCAATCAGACTGATTCATCACATTTCAGACACACATCTTTTCGTTCGGGGCAATGGTGGCGTAAGGGTTAGAGATGTGCCTGTGCAATGGAAAAGTTGCCAGTTCGAGTACCCGAGCCCCGAGTACCACCTCAAATAGCTGGCCACTGCTGTGTCACAACGTCACATGGGTGAAATGCAGAGGACACATTTCGCGGTGTCAACAATGACAATTAATTGCCCTTCATCTCAGGCAAAACAGGTGGTATTTCACTCTGTACCTGGTACATTATTCCTGGGGTATGAATGTAAAAACCAACTGGACTGGAGGAGAATGAAACCAGGTTGGATGGGAAGAGGGGCACTGTGATGCAGAAATGTACTCTTGTGAAAGAACACATTTGGGCACATTCTCCAGAGGGGATGCTGGCTTAGCCAGCTGACTTCACTCAGACAGGGGGCGCTGCTGGTGAAGGCCACTATACAAGCTATGACTGGTACTACTGCATATTGACCCATATTTGAACCCCGTCCATGGTGGTAATCCTCCTCAGAGCCAGAGAAGGTGGTGGCATGGCGTATGCCCATTCCTTACTCCGCATGCTGCGGGACACTTCCTTTACATCTCAGTGAGATTTACCTTCCAGTCATGCTGACACCTCTGATCACGTCTGAAATAAAAGGCAATGTCTACAGAAAGTCCTAGGCAGTGAATCACTCCTTTAATTATCCTGGTTTGGTGGCTTGGTGCCATATCGGGGGCAAGAGATTCAGACCGAATCGGAATTCTCCCATAGGAGGCTGTCAGGGGTGCTGGAAGAGCCACGCAGGGGCCATATTACTCAGGGAGGATGAGCCACTTTCTTTTATCGGGCATATTATTCCTGAGGATGTTGCCATTTAGAGTAGGCAATTCATTAATCATGTGACCGGCGGGCATCTGGAGTTGGCTAGCTGAAGTACCCCGTGCTTCCAATTCCACTGACCAGCCCAAAAGGGGAATTCCACAGCGACCTGGCAGACGGATGTGGGGAGGGGGGGTCAAAGCGACCTGCAGGGTCAAGCTGATCATGCAGAACCGCAGGTCCTCCTGCCTGGCCAGCGGGCAGACTGGGAGAGAGCATACCCTTTCACTGGATGCACAGCAATGGCTCGCGGCTGGTCCAGCCCCTGGGAGATCACCACGGACCGGAACTCGCCACTCAGCCGGGCCATCTCGATCAGGTTGAAGCCGTGGTCCGTCCAGTAAATGTTCCCTGTGCAAAGACGCCGACCGATGGATGGACAGACAGACAGACAGGCATGCCGTGTAAGATAGAGAAAATCATGTCGACTGAATTATCGAAATTTAATTAGGATCACTGATTTATGCAAAAAGGGTTGTCTCAACATTATGTACATATTTAGCAGATGTAACTGTCCAAAGCAACATGAAGGGAGGAAAGCTTGGGTCAGATAGCATCCAGCATCCCTGGAAGCACTGGGGTTAGGGGCCTTGCTCAAGTGCCCAGTTGTGACATAATTATTCTGTTAGACACAGAATTTGAACCCATGACCCTCTGGACAACGGCACATGGTAACACCCTGATAATAACCATGGTACTCAGCCTGCGGTTTGGGTGCACTCACCGGCGACCCAGTCCACAGCAATGCCCTCCACCCTGCCGATGCCACTGGTCACAATGTCCTCCCTCCACGTCTGGTCTCTTTTCACCCTGGAGATCCGGTTCAGGCCCATGTCCGTCCAGTAGATTGTGTCATTTCCTGCAGTCACATGGCAAAGTAAGATGACCCTAATTTAAAGTGGATTACCCCTCACCTATCATTAACGAGGATATAGGAAATGCGGCGATAGTGAGCAGACGGGCTCAGCCACAAATGCTCAGATCCCTTAGACATCTCTGCGAAAATGCTAGCAACGCCTAAGAAAACCCATCACTGCTCCATCTGCTGAGATGTGAGAGGCATGTTTGCGGGAGTGCGGTGAGGCGTGAGTGTTTTCCCAAGGCCCACTTCTCTACATCAAAGCAGAAGCTGAGAGACTCTCCTGCTATGATGGAGTGAGGCTTCAGGTGAGAGGAAGTGAACAGTCCATACAGTAATTCATGATGCTTCTCAGGAAAGCCAGACACCCATCCAGGCATGCATTTTCAATAACTGGTCATCCTTGCTGGATGACGACACAACTTCAAACTGAGGGTGTAAACCTCTCTGGGCAGTCATGTGACATGTGACAGCCCAGTGTATTGGTTTAAGTGGTGGTCATGTGACAGCTCGCGGATGGTATGTGAATCCAGCTGCTGAGGTTGCGTGGTTGGTCGGTGTGAATGATCAGTTCATGAAGGGGACAGTTCTTTCACTTTAGACACGGACAGACATTCACAGGCCATAGACAATATCTGTGCTATCATCCTCCAGCTAAAGTGATCCTTCACAGTCCAGCTGATTTTATTTGCAATTAAAATGAAGACTTTTCAATCAATAGTTTAATCAAGCACTTGTCTCCGTGGGCTTCTTAAATACACAATTAGTTTATTATTAATTATTTTCCTTCCTGTTTATTTGGCCTGCTTCTATTTCAGATTATTCACTTATTCACCCTCGTGACAAGCATCCGCTCAGTAACGGCTCCCTACAGGGCCAGCAATGGGCATCTGGGGCAAACATCTTCATCTTGCCGATACAACACTTCGATACTTATGCTGCATGTCACTATGTTTCACTTTCAAAGCCTTGGCATCACAGATTCATAAATTCATGACGGTGGATAACCATAGTGTCCTACAAAAACCCTTGAGAATACTCCAGGAAACAGGAAACCATGGAAACATGCCAAGAACACACATGATGTAAAAATAAGAAGACTTGGGGCCTGGGGACCATCTCCGATGAGCCACCTCAACACCACCTTGAGCCCCCATTCCCAAAGAGTGGGCCATTGCATCGCAGTCCCACTCAGCTAGTCAGCTGGAGTTTGGGGTGAAGCTGGGTCATTATCAGTGCGGACGCCGCGCTCGCCGCTGGCCGCTTTACGCTTCCGTAGGTTGCAGCGGGTAAATGAGGCAGAACTGCAGCGTTATTTATGGCTGAACCTGGCTGTAAATCTGTGCATTGTGGCGAAATATTGTTTTGCACCACGGTGATGAAATGACCATGCCAGGGATCCAGGTTTCCGATGTAAATCAAACAGGAACACAAAGAACAAGCCAAAGTTTATGTATTACTGTCCACAGCAGCCACACAGCACTTACATAACAATAAAACCACTGTATGAGGGGTTCTTCTTTTTTTTCATTTTTATTTTTTCTCACGATCCTCAGTCAGTGAGGAGACCTCACTGTCAAGACCAGCCATTATCTAAATATTGTCATGTAAAGCCTAGAAACTTACCCGCATGGAAATCCACTCCCACAGGAAACAAGGTGCCAGTGATCGGCATCAGCGCGTCCGTGTTATCGCTGGGATCCAAAGAGATCCCCCGGATCCCCTCTTGGACGGAGTACATCAGAAAGGATCCGATTCCTTTCACAAGATGAACCAGAGGCGGCAGCAGACAGTCAGTACACACCGGATCACATGTTCATCCTCTCATCCTGATGAGTTTATAAACTGTGGTTAAAAATATCAAATACATAACAGCTGAACGAGTTACCACAGGTACAGTATGAGTGGAATTATTATTAAATGAGCCTTCATACATTTGTGTTTATTTAGAATCTGTTAGTTAGGTGTTGAATTGAATGAATGGATGTAATCGGACAGAAGCCTGGGGAATATGTGCCACGTACCTTCACAGGAGACACGGTCACTTCGTAGACTGTAGCCCACGGTGCAAGAGCAGCTCCTGGTCACCTCTGAGGTGGGGAGGCAGAGCTGGGAGCACCCCCCGTTGTTCATCTGACAGGGGCTCCTCCCTGAAGGAGATGTAGTGTCACATGCGGTTCTCAAGTGAGGGATCCAGCTTGACTGTAACGTCAACCCACCGCCCCCCTGACACCTTTATCCAAAGCAGAATTCAGCCAATTCAGACATCGCTCCCCGACGGGATGTTTCGGAGGAGACGTGTCTTAAGTGGCAGTACTACAGTATGACGCCCTCTTAATGCACTAACAGGTTAACTTCACTGCTGTTTATTTCCGTTTATTGTTTTCTAACAGTAGCTAGTATTTAACGTGAAAAAGTCACCGTTGCTTTTTGGGCTTGCGCATTACTGTTGTTGCCACTGACGCTTTTATTGTTTGGCTTGCAAGAAACCCACTTTACTACCCGTCTCACTTTAGCTTCAGTCTAATTAAACCAGCAATTTAGTTAAATTCTAGCCAATTAAGAGGGAATTATCTAACCTAATTAATGGCTTTGAAAATGGCAAGAATGATGGGCGGCAATCATTAACTTTTATATATATATATATATATATATGTGTTATTTTTTCCAGGTTTATGATAAACACATGATCCTTCCGATTTCTTTAAGTACTGTTAACTCCTGACAGACAAAGACTGAGGACAAGTTCCCACAAAGACTGAGGACAAGATGAATAACAGATGTGGCTCCTCCTGGGATTCAGCTATTTAAACGATTCTGCAAAGATTTCAAGGGGTCCTTTTAATTAAATTTAACTCAGTTTTAATACAAATAAAGTGAAAAGTAGGGGGTCCTCATTGCTGCGTGACTTTGTGCCTCCAGGGTACCCGCTAATTAAATACTAAGTGATAAAAACGTATTCGTTCGTGCCTTTCAGCTCATTACAACAAAAACAGGACATGCCAGAAAATTTAAGAAAAAAAAAAGTTTTCCTTGTAATCGATCACGTGTGTAGAAGGTCCCGTTGGGGCAGAGACTCATCCCCGGGGCAGCCGGGGAGCAGCGCCTTCTCATGGCACTGATTATTACTGCCAGCATGCTGGGGAATTAGCTTAGACATAGCGGCCGGCTCGGACGCCCGCCGTCTATGGCCGCACCGAATCAGAGTAATGAGACGTGTGCAGCCCTCCCGTTCGCTCCTTGTCAGGGAGATAAATGAAGTGGCTAATTGGTCCAGGGAAGTTTGAAGGGCTCCTGAAAAGATTTACCTTAAAGATGCCTTAATTGACATTTTTTTATACTAATGGGATGCTTAGGATATCCGCGGCAATGCTGTTAATGGACCTGTCAGGGATATAGATGATCCAGCCCGAAACCTGCACGATGGAGAGGAGGCTCTCAGCCAGAGTGAAGCAGGGCGTCGGCCTTATGCGGATCGGAAGGCTTTTAGCTCACGCCGCGAAGACGAGCGAAGGGAAGGCATCCTGCCCATTAGCCTGGGACACACTTTCTCATATGCAGATTTAAAGGAGATGGAGGGATTTTCAATGAGCACGAAAAAGGGGGCAGATTCATGATCGAGGTAAATGTTATTGATCGGATGAAATTGACGAACTGTGCCCCTTTTAAGAAGGGGACGCCCCAAACCTTTCCGATTAAGTGACCCTGAAGACAGGGCCATTCGGTTTTCCGTGTAAAAGTGTCGTTGACAGAATTCAGTATCTGAGTCGCCATTAAACCACAAGAGAAGAATATGGTGTGTGCCTCTGTGGGTTAGGATTCTGCGTCTGTGAAGGTTGATGGCTCAGATCCCAGAGTCAGCAGAGTAATTTCACTGCTGGTCCCTGAGTAAGGCCCGAGTTGCTAATTTATGAACATTGCTTTGGGTAAAAGCATTTGCTACATAGATACAATGCAAGTATTATAAAGGCAATGGGAGTGGACCTTGGGGTTGGTGGCCGGGTCCCATCACACAGGTTCATGCCCTTCTAACAGGCGACGCAGCCACCCTCACCTCTCTGCCCATCCTTGTCGTAGACCTTCATGTGCACCACGCCGCTCGTCTTGTTCCTCAGCACCACTGTGTTCCGCCCATCCCTCTTGGTGACGGTGCCCAGCTGGCCGGAGCTGTCATCCGCCCACCACAGCTTCCCACCTGAAATGAAAGCCAGGTGCTGCTCTGGGACCTCTTCCAAGGAGTCTGCTCGTTTTCCCCCCAGCGAGGCCAAGAAGCCTCTGGAGATGGCTGAGGTCAGAAAGGACAGTCTGAGCCCTGGCTGATCCCACAGAGAAGTCACAGAAACCCACCAACAGTGCTCTTCAAGAAGGTCATGTGACACTCAAAAGCAAATTCTCTATGCAAAAGGGCACATTTACCAGAGAATTGAGGGACCATGTCTGTTTTACGCTCCTGTAAATACATAAGTGGTTTTTGCAGCCTCTGCTGGGCCAGCTTATGGATTTTCTCTCCTCATCCTTATGCCTTCTACACCCGTGCTGCGTTACCTGGTTACGAGCCTGTGATGTTCCTCTAGGTGCTGGACTTTTACAAATCCCTTGGAGCACCACCATGCTCGCATGCAATGGTACTGCTACGTGTCCCCTCAAGCACTGCGGTGTAAAACGGGCAGGGAAAGGCACCATACAGGAATGCAGCAGCTCGAATTGTGACCAGGAGCAGGAAGTTTGATGATGTCGTGGGGCCTACAACCTAAAACATCGTCGGGGCAGCCTTCAAGGGCTGGGATGGAAGACTGATTGATTTATTGATGGACTTTTGCTTGCTCTCAACAACAGTTCTCACTTTGAGCAAGCAAGCTCACTCTTTCATTTTCTGTAATGTTAGCATGCCCAGGGGGGTTGGGCAGCCAGATGACCTTGGACACCCAGAGGTTCTCTTTCTTCTCTCTTTCTCTCTCTATTTCATTTTCTCTGTTCTACTCTGTTTTGTCTTGCATATAGCAATGTATTCCAACACACCCATGTAAAGTGCCCTGGGACAACTCTGTTGTGAAGAGCGCTATATAAAAATAAACTGAATTGAATTGAAGTTAACAGAACCAATCAATGTGCTTTATAGTTCACAAGTCTGCCAGTCGACCAATAGCAGGGCTGAAAGACCTGTACTGTTGATCCTGATCTAGCTGGGACCTGAAGACCAATCATCACCATATACTGGGTTGGGATGGTGAGAAAACGGAGAGTGAGAGTAGAGGATGAGAGCATGGAGTGGCCTGTCCCAGGGGCCTGGGTCATGCTGTCGAATCAGGGAAGTGTGACACATCCTCCCATCCAATCTGAGTGCCACAAGGCAGCTGAGGGAAGACATCACTCGGGTCATCACAAAACCTCAGGAGCACAACCAATGTCACGCCGTCATTGCACCCTGGGATATTACCTTACCCCCAGTTACGGGGGAGCGAGAGAAAATGTACAGGCTCTAGGGTTTGTTTCAGCTTCCTGCATGCAGGGACTCTCCGGCTGGGCAGCAATCCGTTGTGGATTTTAATAAAGGCCTGAGGACACGTTCACCAGTGGGACTAATAAAACGCCTGGTGCCTCAGAAAAACTACAACTAGCAAATACGCATCAACACAATGTAATGATGTTGGGAGCACACCCAGTGATAGAGACCATGCCCAGCCTGTACAGACATAGCTACTCGTTAATTCAGTATTCTACAGTTTAATTGCTACATTAAACCAGCATACCTTGCATAAACATTAATTATTCAACTCTGGCAGCCTAAATGTAAAGAATTTATGCCGCCTTGTTCTGATTTCATGTCAGTGTTGACCAATCCACTGGTCAAATGAGCAAAGTACCAATAGCATGCTAGCCATCAAGGGGTGATTAGCCATTAGGGTTATAAGACACTGTTTGCTGCATTTACCAGGAGCTGTTTCTCTAACTCTTGTCCATCAACTAAAACTTTTCGACTGCAGCAAGGAAGTGCAGTTAATGCCACAGAATCAATACACAACCAGAAAAGTTAATATGACGACCTGGGCATCTATCTTTCATACATTTTTGCAATATGAGTGGGTTTTTTCATGTATATGAAGTTTATATGTTAATAATTCGCTAATATATCTCTCAGTATGGCTCCCTTTACACTGAACCACATTGAAAGTCCATAAAATTGTACAACAGAAGTCAAAAATGGAAAAAAAAGTAAAGGAAAAGAGGGAACAAAAAGGAAAATCCTACTGAATTTGCCGGAAAGTCAAAAGGCCTTTTGTCTTGCCGTAATGAGAAATCTCACATTCTGACATCAGTGAAATTGCTGTGAATCAGCCTGGCAATCTGTGGGATTGTCTCCCAGTTGCTTCCTGGCCATATACCGCCTTTTATTAATTTACGGTTATAGAAAATGATGGATGGTGCTGATTGCTTTCGAAGCCGTCCATCAGAAATGATTTTCGCCTTGGCCCCTGACCTGGGTGGAGAGTAGTTCACATTCCTCTTACGAATAGGACCCCTGACCATCTCTCTATCCCTGCCGGCCTCATTACTGTGCAGACATGCAAAATAAATCACTTGAAAAAGGCAAACTGTGTACAGAGTGTTTCTCATTCTCAAAGTTTTCAAGATTTCCACATTGGATAAATATTTAGATAATGGTGAGAAACACATTTAAGAGTGATCCCATATGTATTACTGTAGAACTGTCACAAATAGTGAGAGTGGCATCACCAAATTCCAGCGTCTTGGATTGGCACCGCATTGGGGATAAAACGAGGCCTAGATAGGCACCCTGCACCACCGATACGAAGACACAAAGCATCAACCCAAAAACAACACGTACAGAAGACTGTCTCTCCCAGAAAAAGGCATTTAAAGCCTTCCTCACTTCACCAAATCGATACCCCTTTCATAAGTGGTCCTCGTGTTTGCTTCACTTCTTAATTACAAACTATAATCAGACCACAGATAAACAAGCATCCAGAGGATTGGGGCAGTTAGGAAAATCATAACATCTTATTAAATCCCCTATAACTTTCCTTTTGCTTTTTACACCAAAAACTTTTTGTGTGGAATCCCCTTAGTTCGAATAAAAGAATCAGCACGGTGAATTAGCATGATAAGTCTTATCAAGCTAACATGCCTTTGACGATCAATTTTATCCACAGTTTTGGTCAGTGGGAAAATAACTGTTTATCGTAGAAGAAAATCAAGATAAGATTATAATTGCATGAAATGTAATGGGGGGTAAATGCAGCCAGAGGTGGCATGTGCACCAAAGTCACCTGACTGCAAGCCTTTATCACGCCATCCCACCTGCTGATAGGAGGGAGGGTCTGGGTCAGAGGTGTGCCAGATGCTAATCTCTTACAAAGGATTCTGGGAAAAGAGAAGTCAATGTCAAATGTTAATGTTTGAGCAGTCCTGCAAAGTGCACAATTAGGAAACTGGATGTGGAGCAAAGCATAAGAGTGGACTTTATTTCTTACCTTAAGATGGCATATGGGGGCCATACCGCCCAACCAATGACTTTAATTATAACCCATAGCCTCCATATTCTTGTTGAGACTACTGTGTATTTCTGCAGTCTATTGCAATAAGTCAAACGCAACCCGATGCTAGTAATATTAGATTTCTGAGCAGCAGGAAGCTATTTTCAGGTGTTATTCCCAGGACTCTGTTTGTTTTCCAATACCTCCCATTCATTCCCACTCTTGATTATTTATAGGACCCCACGTGCTGCAGTAAATCGTGGGCTGCCAGTGAGAAAACACAGGGTGCGTGGGCGGGGGCCCAATGTGGAGCACACAGCTTGAATGGGACACCACATGCAGGCCAGGAATCGTAATATGCCCACTGCCGATGGGCTGAGGAGGACTGAAGTAGCCCAAAAGGTAACTGGACTTTGCGGCACCTTTCAACCAGCGGGGGTGAGAAAGTTTTATGGCTGCTAAACCTTGCGCATTAAGAAGCGCGTTTGGCATGGAGTCCATCAAAGGCCTCCTGCTCTAAAAAGCCACCTCCTTCAGCGCCATGCCAGTCGACTGTCTGAATTCCCTTTGCCTTTTACACAAATGACAGCAGAATCAGCGCACTGCATGCCAACATTCCCTAGATCACACCATCTTTTCTCGGGGGTCTCTGTAGCCCAGGCATTTGTTATGCTGTGGACTAGGACATCACCTTGTGCCATTAATTAGGCTCCAGGATGGTAGACGTCAGGCAGTGCTCCCTCCCAGAGGGATAATGCAACCCAGCGCCTCAGCTCACCTCCCACGCGGCACACGCTCAATCAGCCTGGCACGTCACCCGTCCTGCATGTTTCCCTACTTGGCTTAATAAGGCTTCAGCACCAACCGAGCCGGATCCGTCGGAACACGGAGCCCAAGGAACCAGACACACGTCAGCCTTTATCAGGCATGTCTGTCGCCTCCTAACATCTTGTCGGAAACATGCAAATGAGACGACACGCAGAAAGATGAATTTTGATGTCACGTTTGCACAATTCGGCTTGATACATATGTAGGCAGTTTCTGCTGATGTGGTTATTCATCCCTAAGAAATCACACCACGTGGAAAAATTCCTCCTTCCTATTCCCATTGGTCATCAGCCCCCACATTACCCCTTAATTTCACTAACACATTAAACCGATTAATGGAAGAACCTGGCATTGCATTATCTATCTTTCAAAGTGTTGGGTTTCAGGCATATATAAGCATCACATCAGTATCTACTCATGCAGGTAAACAAGGAAAGGCACCAATTTACTGGAATCACCGCTGCCCTAAAAATGACAGAGGATGAAGGGAGAACTAAGGGAGAACGGAGAATGGCCTTAAGCATCTGGGTGGTTAGAAACTCGGTAACATCTGTACCGAGAATTTTCCAGTCCAGCTTTTATAGTTGGACAATGCCTATTGTGGCATGAATGTGTATTTTTTGGGGCTTCAGACACTTCTATTCATTAAGGCAGACTTTATGCTGCTCTCACCAGCAGCCAAGGGATGCTTGCTAGCTCAGTAAATCAGGTGCTCCTTCCCCCGGGGAAGCAGTTGGGTCAGTAGTTTCGGGAATTACCATGGCTTCCGCTGGGATGCGACACTTTTTCTTGCGAGTTCTGCGGAATTTAATTTATGAGGCAAAACTAAAAATAAGATTTTTTTTCTCAACCAGTGGTGGGTGGGGCGATTTTTGATGAGATTCTAACATGTTCTACCCTGACATCACATGGGATGTGTAGAGGTAGGGAGCTTCAGTGGTACCGGAGAATTCCTCGGAATCTGAAGCATCACTAGCTAGGACAGACCGTGAGTCAATGCTGCCAAGCCACTTATGGTTTTAATGTATTGCCGGTACGCTGATTTCTGTGCAAGGTTACCCCACATAGTACTTATATGCAATGAACACATACCAATGATGGCATTAAAGCAATTTAATATCAGTCCACATGCATAAACAAATGCTCGAATACCCCAGAGAGGGAGGGTAAACTGCACTGATCTCAGTAATCACTCTCAGCTTATCCAAGCTATGAAATTATGCAGGGCGCCACGTAGCCCAGAAGGTTTATGGGTTCGCGTCCCAGGAGGGGCTCCACAATACCCTCCAACAAGGTACTTAACCTAAATCGCTGCAGCTGTATGAATGAGTAAATACGTGAGCATGCTCACATTAATGCACCAGCCAGGTAACAAAATAATACTGGAATTGTTCATTTCCAGTATGTTCTATAGCAGAACTCCTCACTGGCGCCGTTTTACAAAATCCAGGAGACATATAAGGAGTGTTCTGCTTGTGATATGCTCTTGCTTGGAATCACTGGCAGCCATCTTGGCGGCAACGCGCAAATTTCAGGGTCATTTTTTCAGGAACTCAGACACTGAAAGGGCGTCATCCGGCATGTAAATGCTCAGAATGGCTAAATGTGCCTTTTATTTGCACTTCCCTTGTGGTAGGCGCCCTTTTTATTGAAGAGAAGGGGCCCTGCGACGCGGCTTCTATGACAGCCTGCTGTGTGGCCACATGCCACTCCAGAGTTTAAACTATTCAAACGAAGAGAAGGAACGGTCAAGAAGTGCCAAGCAGCCGATAAAGTATTCAAGGAAGTGCTTACCTTGTTTTAGAAAAGCCTCTTATGATGTAAAAGGAACTCGGACAAGAAAAGACTTTAAAAACACTTTAAAAATCTCGAGTGGCTACCAACCTAAAGTAATAACATGCTCCACCCAGCAAAAAGTAGTTGAAAGGACATTTAAAAGATGGCTGTGCCAGACGTCTCAACGACGCTGAGATATAGCTGAAAAGCGAAAGGTGAAAAGCTGTCTTTTTCAGGTTGCTGAAAAGACATCAATGTCAGTGCAGGAGAGTTTACAGGATGCATGATGCTAACATTGCTGTCATTATCATTACTTATAGGCATGGGCTGCTGATGCATGCAGCAGATGTCAAAAGGGGACCGAAAGGAAAAAAAAAAAAAAGGACACACAACAGTGGCGCGGGCAGTGGCTGGAAAAGGGGACCATCCCCCATCCCCCTGAAATCCGGTCACCCAACGTATACCACACAACACACATTTTCTTCAAAATATTCCCCACTTTCTGCAATGTAATGTTATCTTTATGGCTGTATTAGGAATATACGTGGTCCAGAACAGGCATCCATCTTGGGCTAAATTTGAACCAAATCAGATGGACTAAACACAGCCAAATTTTGTTTAAATAAGTGACCAGATTTAGCCCAAAAGCAATGGATGTCTTGTGCTGGGTGGGCCAGGCCCTCCCTACCGTCCAATCTCCCCCCTTGCCACCAAAAAAGCCCGCCCAGCCACCTTGTACATTTTATCTGTGTTTACACCCTCCCCACCACCCAGTCCCAGCCGCTTGTTCATATTTGCTGCGTTTTCATCAATTCCACGGAAGTGCGGGCCCAGTGTGGCGCGTGTCGAGCTAACGGAGTCGGCGCGCCATGGGATCACAGATGCCAGCTCTCCGCCTCATTTCACCGTGCGCCTTTTTATGCTGATCTTTCCAGCAGGGCCCAGACACTCCAGCTCCAGCACACTCCTGATTGGGTCTAAAGGGAATAAGAGGCCCGCATAGCAGAGCAGAGAGCAGGCAGGGCCAGGGCTGAAGCTAGGAGCAGAACATGGCAATACATCTGAAATACTGAAATTTTTACCAAAACCTGTACCTGGTTTTGTAAAAATGTTTTTCTGGAGCAGCGCCGTCATTGACCTGTGAGACGGGAAAGGATTCTACAAATCCAGGCGCAGGGCTCCGACGAAATCGGGTCAGATCTGGGCCAGACTGCTATAAAACTCAGACTGCTAGGCTGGTGGTATACACAAGTCAACAATACAATGTGGCATGTCCCTCATAATGAACCGATAATCAACACCATAAGCTGGAGCTAAACAGAAATGAACACATGGGGCATGAGGCCTAATTCTTTTATTTTATTTTTTTAAATAATGAAAGCCCTGAAGGGCATCAAAGCAGATGCCTCAGTGGTGAGTGCTGGTCCCACAGACCCCTGACTCACCCATCACTGCCAATGCCGTGGCCCTGGTCAGCACCATCCTCGCGGACCCCAGCACCTCCAGTCCGCTGCCGTCCAGGTTGCACCTGTTGATGGTCCCATTGCCGGAGCTGATCCAGTATAGCTTGTGCGCAGTGTAGTCTACAGATAGACCTGAGGCGGTAATCAAGCCCCTGTTAATGCTGACTTCAGTTTCAGGACACATTAATGACCACAGCAGTTAACTAAGAACATGTACATGACATCACAATGACACCATGACTTGTGTGTCTGAAAAAGCATCAAGCAAACTGCCTATTTAGCAAATGAGCTCCTAGTGCTCAGAAGCCCAGCCAGCATCACCCCTCCTGGTCCTCCCCCTAGCCCATCCCCAACCTCCATCTGCTCCCTGCTGATTTCAAAGGTCCGGTCATTAGTCTTGAAGGAGCTCCAGCGACTGTATCTTTGCGTGCCTAGCTAGCCGAGCACATACCACCTCACTCTCTACCCTCCGTATGCTAAGCGCTATTTGCAAATTGCTAAGAATCGCACCCTCTTCAAATCCCACACGCTTAAAGTGTCGATTCTCAGGTACACCTCAAATCTGACACTAATGCTGAGGCCTGGAGTGCCGTATGATGATGTTAGGGTATTTTGATTACACACTATATTCATACAGCATCCTGCTCAAGTTATTTACAGGTTACACTAAAGAACACATCAGCTCTGCTCAATGGCTAAAGCCAGCTGATTGGCTGTGAGAAGCAACCCAGTGTATGCACGGTCTTCACTGACTGCATTATACAACATGGTTAGATATCAGAAACAAAGATGCTCCCTTGGTTTGGGAAAGTTAGCCAGCAGCAGTTTCTCACTTCCCAAGGGAAAGCGGTCCATTGGACGGAGCTTGGATTCATGGATAATGTATGGGATCGCAAATCATCACCTTGAATACAGTAAGCCCAAAGGGGGTCAACAACTGGGGCAAGAGGGTACATCGATTTGGGGAGACATCTGCATCACTGGGTAAGGCTGAGTATTTTGTAGGTATGTCTTGGACAGATCTTCCAAGTTTGATCCTACCCATTGCTTATCATTTGCTCTTTTTCTCTGTCTCCGTCTCCCTCTCTCATTCTCTCACATGATACAGCAGAGTAGAATGGGACATACTCTCACTCACCTACCCATTAAAAAGCCCCTAACAGATTCCAGACAGGTAGCTAACATCACAGCTCAGTGAAACTGCTGACATTTACCAACTGGATCCCTCTGGTTCTGGTGCAGAATCTTGCTGTTGCTTCCATCCAGGTTCGCCATGTTGATCATGTTGCCGTCAGTCCAATACATTTTCCTAGAGCGCATAGCAAGCCAAAGTATGCAAGCGTTTCACACTTATTCTCAAATGCATATTTTGTTTTTTGTTGTTCCCGCAGAGCAGAGGATGTGTGTTCCAGTACGGACTGGCAGCGAGAATGACAGAATGGAACGAACGGCGGAGGCCTTCACTGCATGTGTAGAGCGGGTTTTCCCTCACAGAAAGCGTTTGTGTACTGGCTTCAAACAAAATGGCTGACAATTAAAGGAAATGGCTCTGTACATCACAGCCCATTTGCACTGCGGTGACTCGAGATGAGGGGACTCTGAAAGCATGCACTCCGCATTCCGTCCACGCGAGCTGTTTTTATCAAGGAACAGCTTCCAGAAGGTGCCATCGATTGCCCCCATCGATCTGGAGCGTTGCTGCTCAAAGCCATTTTGCTATCTGATGATACTGCACACCCCCCCTCAGTGTTTCAAAGCAAAGCCCCATTTAGGAGGTGATCTAGCTGACAAACACATATAACAGCCCAATCTTCCCCCCTGCTTCTTGCTCAACATCTGCTTTGCTGAATCAAAATTCTTATGTGGCTCTGTGTGCTACTATTTACATTCAGATTAGCTAGCAGATGCTTTCACCCATAGAGACTTACAAATACGAAAGCAGGGTCAGACAGTCCTTGGAACAAATGGCTTTAAGGGCCTTGCTCAAGGGTCCAACTGTTATACTGTATCATTCTACAACACACAGAATTTGAACCCTTCCTGACCTTTCGTTCACAAACCCACTGTTCTGCCCCACAAAGCCATGGACCAACCAAACACAGAGCCTACCAAAAAGAAGGAAGATGCTCGAGCCAGCCAAGAGTTGAACTTCGAATCTTCTGATTTGTAGTCAGCACTAACCAAATCGTTGTGCTTAAAATATGGGGTTTGCAGACAAGGGTCATAAATGAAGTAAGCATGGAGGCTCTCACCCTTTGGATGGATGCACGACTAGACACTTGGGCTTATCAATTCCATGGACAATGGAGGTCTTGAGCGAGCCGTCCATGCGGGCCACGTTGATCTGCGTCTCATCGTTCTCCGAGCTGATCCAGTACATGTTCCGTGACAGCCAGTCCAGAGCCAGCCCACGGACGTTCAGTATGTCTGAAAGAAGCACAGGCATCACGCATCATTGGTGCCAGAAGGCAGCCACTGAAAGATGAAGTCAATGCGGTTTTTGACCTATCAAAGCAACAAACAGAAGTTTATCTACCTTGTCTTAGCTGCTAAGCTAAGCTTAAAATGAGAAAATTGTGAGCACAGGTTCAATTAATTTCTGTTTAGATACAAGCTTTGGTCTCACAAATTACATGTAGATCAGACATTACACTGTCCTCAGACAATATGTAAAGTGTGCTCTTAAAAGCAGTGTCTTAAGCCAGTGATCAATCGGGCACCAACTCTATTGACTAGAGATGCAACACAGGAAGAATATAAATGGGTTCTCGCATCTGTTTTGCTGGTATGGGGTCAGTACCAGTCAACCCAGAGGGAAACCTGACAACTTGCTGTCCAGAACCGGTACCTCCAGATATGACCGTCTCCATACTGGTTCCATTTATGAAAGCCCGCTTTATGGTCTGGGTTTTCACGTCGGCCCAATAAATCCTCTCCTCCAGGGCATCGTAATCCACGACTGTGACATCATCGATGTCCGGGACGGTGAGGGCAGTTATGATGTTTATGTAGGGGTTATCTATGTCCACACCACGGATTTCAGAACGTCGTGCATAGAGCAGGAACCTTTTCAGTGCTGTTCCGGGTGAAAAGGACAGATAAGGCACATAAGTATTCATTTGTGGCTCTCTTGCAGAGTGAGTGCTGAGATAATCTTTAATTCTGCACCACTGTGATGAAGAACAATGATGCCTATGTGACTCACAATGTCCAGACAATGGGAAAGCAAAGCAGATCAAAGAGACGTTCATTAAGATGCGAATGGCAGGTTCCTGAAACTGACACTCTGGAAGTCATCGCTGGTCATGGAAATTACAAGTAGACACCACGTTATTGATGGCATGGACAAATTCATGTCTGAATAGATTATTCATATGCTACTTTCGATAAAGTCTCATGCAAAACATGCAGCTGCATAACAGATTTCCCAAGTCAAACCCTACTTGATATGGATAAAGTTGTACTCAGTTTACTTTTTGTCTGAATAGCTTGACTTGAACATAACTGATGACTATGTGACAGGTCTACTATGCCCTGGGGTCTCATTTATCAACTGAGCGTACTAAGAGATTTGTGCACGACCGTGTGTATGCACATTCTTATGCACTGAATGGTATTTATTAGTTCCTGTGCATAGAAATTTGTGTATATTTACGAACACTCCCAACTATGGACACGCACAAACCCCAAGTGGAAGAGATGCATAACTAAGCAAAACGAACAGCCGATCAGCAGCTTATAAAAACCTTTAAATGCAAAACAGATCAAATTAAAAAGGACCAAACGGATCCCGAGAAAAAAAAATGAAACGGATTTCATAAGGCCCTACCGAACATCCCATAGCATACGCACAGACTCCCACCCATCCATGACAGGCGATGTTATGGAATCAAGGTCCATGGCCAAAGAAATAATATATCAGTCACTAAATACAGTCTTACAAGGAAAATCCAATCGCAGTTACATCGGAGATCCATAGTAAATGATATACACCTATCGAGAGCCGCCTGAAAGTGGACGTAGCAGGACGTTAGTGGTGCATCGCTTAGTGTAACAGATGCAGGAGAAGAGGTAAAGTAATATAACGACCCACAGTCCATATCTAAAACTATTTATTACACAGCATTAACTGCATGTGTGGCCTGCCCCTGTGCTAGGTCCTTCGCTTTCTTTGACCGGTTGCTAGTAAAGTTGCCAAACAATACCTATATTTTTTTTTCTATTGCATCTAGCAAAACTTCCACCTCCACCTACCTCCTTTCATTTCCCAATGAAGTTCCATTTTTCTTCCTCTGCACATTTTTTTTTACTTTATTGCTTAATAGCAAAAACAGTAACAAAATAACAATACAAGAGTATAGTGTGAAATAAACTACAAAAAAAAAATCAATATATAAAGGAATATGTTTCTTCACGATTTCCAACGCTGTTATACAAAAGTTATATGCCGATTTATGAGTCACTGAAGGTGTTTTGTTATTTAACCCTTTTCCCGTGATAATTTCCCCATGTGAAATTTGCCTACCGTTTAATGACGCTCTGGGGTCAGACTGACCCCAAACACGGGATAGGGGTTAAATTAGTCTTGCCATGCACACTCAGTCACATTCAGAATGCATGAGATTTATCAATGTTCACTTTGTACGGTTGTTCGTACGCACGAGAAATTAATACCAATTTGCCTGTGTGCACCGGCAATTTGTACGGAACTATTTTATGCACACTAGGATAAAAGAGACCCCTGGCCTGAAAAATAGTAACAAATACACCAACTGCCACAAAGTAGCGGAAGCTGTCACATGGACACACAGCCAGTGTGATTCACTCCCTAGTTAATAGCTTACGTCCCTGTATCTAGATATTTATTATCATCATTACAGCTCTTTGTGCAAATATGGGTCCAGGGCCAAACAGCAGAGAGAAAGCCTTTTCACACAGCAATCCGCTTCTGATGATTAGTGGAGAACAGATGATGAGGGGTGACAATCAGAAAGTGTCATTGATTTGCTTCCATGGAACTGTAACGGCGTCAAATGCACAATCCTAGTGAAAACATGAAGGCGCGCTTCAATTTGCTGGCTCGGGTGGCCACACGGCGGGAGAGGGAAGCAGCAGCGCCCTTGATTTAGCAATAATAATGGAAATAGCTTTTTATTCAAAGGCAGCTCCACTCTGGCTAGGTTAGAGAATGACTTCACCCCACATATTACAGCTGGCATATATTAAGAATCAAAACCTCTTTGCCTTCAGAGGCCTGCCAGTTCTGAATAAATTACTTTCCGTCTCATTGTGATATGAACACATTTATTACTGCTAATCTGCACCCCCACCCGTCCCCCCTCATGACCTTACAGTAGGCCTGACAGGCCTATCCCTCCCATGCTTGACTGACACTGCTCTCTGGCAGAGGTGCGAGAGGGGGGTGGGCTGAGGAGATGTGGCCTACTCACCGATACAAGACTTGTTGCTAGGGGAGAGCTTCATTAGGTGGGGGCAAGTGCAGGCTGCGGTGCAGTTGTAGTCGATAAGGCACAGGTGTGAACAGGGGCCGCGGCCCTGGTTTGCCTTACAGGGGTTCGAGGCTGGAAGAAGGAAGAAAAAATCCATCTGTCCATCTTCCAAACATTAAACTGTGTCAAGGTCACAGGGTGCTATCCCAGGCAGCACAGAGCACAAAGCTGGGCTTCACCCTGGATGGGGTCCACCCTTGATGAGATGCCAGGCCACTGCAAGGCACATACAGGCACACACTGTGGGAAATTTTGAGAGAGAGATTTGCCAAACAACATGACTTTGGACTGCAGGAGGAGACCAGATGAAACCCACACAAGTGAACAGGAAAACACACGTTCATACTCATATCATTGTGGGGAGTACCTATACATTTCTATGAGAATAACCCTAATTCCAACAATGACGACCTTAACCCCTACCCAGCCCTAACTGTAACCATAAGTGTTTGATTGCTTTTACAGTTTTAAAAAAAATTGAGTTTCCCCCTTGTGGAGACCGAACAAAATGGTCCCCACTACATCAAAATAACAGGCTTTAATCACACTGTGAGGACATCCAGTCCCCACAATGCAATATATACATGACCACACTCTCACACACACAGACAGCAGAGGTGGAATTCAAGCCCATGGCCCTGGGGGAATTCTGCTGCTGGGACCTTCATATTAAAAAAATGAGGACTCAGACGTCCAGTTTGACACTTAGTCAGTCCCCAAGACAGCATATATGTGACCCTACCTTTTATTTCTGCCTTATATTCAACCCATTCATCAAAGTAAAGATTTTACTTTTGATTTTGGGACGTATATGGTACAAAAAAAAGAAACAAAAAAAAAATATATATATATATATATTTTAATTTACTTTGATGAGTGGGTTGAATGTCAGGCAGAAATACAAGGTCAAATTGGGTTAAACAGAGGGAGAGTGGCTATTTGTACACAAAGATGAGAGACTAAACATGGCTTTCACCGTAACACAGAGAAACGCCGCAGTTTCCATATGAGATGCATTGGTTACCCTCGCCAGTCAGGTGGCCATC
>JAODKK010000001.1:47627335-47638798 GCA_026774405.1 Petrocephalus microphthalmus | reverse complement strand
GGCGGGTGCGGGGGTGTTGGTGGAGAACTCTCCGACAGACAGCTCTGACACCAAAGAAGAAACAGCTGTCCACTGAGATGCCCCGAAATTAACCAACATCTGCCTGTTAATTTTTACAGCAAGACCATAAAAACTCGACCCACTTCTGCTTCTGAGAACATCAGCTCCTCTCCATGTGCGATGCACCTCGAGTTATGATCCACCTCACTAACGTCACAGTGAATTTACACAGGCTGTTCCATGGCCCTAAAGCCATGGTTAGAATGACACCCCGGAACCACAGGGAATGGGATTAGTGCAGGCCATGACTCATTATTAGGGTGAACCAACTTCTTGGCAGATCTGCCCAGTTGGTTATGGTGTCGGATCCCATAGGGTTGGGCCTTCACCTTACTGTGTGGAGGTCATTCAGTATGCCAAGGCCAGATACATCCTTCCCTTACACTTCTACAGCCTGGTACTCATTTGTGTAAAGATTAGCAAGCATACATTCATCATCAAGTTCTTGAGCTTGCACAGTGCTGGAGGCTGTGGCTGCCACCTAACCTATGATGATCAAACAGCTGGATATACAAATTTTAGTATTGTGGCCTCACAATAATATGACCTCACAAACCATCCAAAAAACCACCTAAGGAACTGTAGCAGTCCAGTATGTATAGTACCACCTAAGGAAAGGCAACCTGAGGTACCACCAATAAAATGGGAAAAAAATTCCAGCCCAGTTACGATGTAATGTGTGACATGGTTCACAGGCACCCAGAAGGAGGGTTAAATGGATCTCTGTTTTCACGACATGGGACTTTTGTGTCACCACATGCCCGCAGGCTGCCTGGGACGGGTGAGTCGGTATCCGCACCTTTATTCATCCCAGCCCAGTGCCAGGCAATGTGTGACAGGTGACTGGTGATCATCCCTGGCCTGAAATTCAGCAGAACATTCTGGCGTCTCACAAAGCACAGCGGCGAATGGATCTCGGAGGATTTACGGAATCTGCTTGCCCATCTGGTGGAAAAAAAAAGGCCTTCTTCCACAATTAAAGCACCGGAAAGGGAGCCACGGGGGGCCTGGGTGGGGCGATGCTCACTAATAAGGGAATGTGCAGGTCACACCGTGACTGTGTGAAAGCTGGGGCCTGAGCGCTTAGCACATACAGAGCTACATGATAATGACCCCTTCAGAGGAAGCAGCATGCTAGTGTACTTTTATATTACATTTAAATTATTTAGCAGGTGCTTTTGTCCAGAGCGACACACAAGTGAGGCAAATGCTACAATAAAAACATACAGCTTTCCAGGAGACGACGAGGTGCAAGTACAGCTAGGCTGAACTTCTAGTGGTACAAGCGTCATCAGTATAGCAGCAAGAGCTACACAGCAGCTACCAAACCAACTCAGAATGTAATAAGTTATTCAGGATCATAGAGTGGAGCCAAACTTGTAAAGGTCTTCCTGGAATATATGGCTTTTTCTTGAAATGCGTTTCTTGAAGGTGGAGAGGGAATGTGATGACCAGGTATGATTCAGTAGCCCATTGCACCATCGGGGAGCCACACATGAGAAAAGTATAAGGGGTGATAATGAAGTCCTCAGGGTGCCGCAAGCCAGACAGCTTACAACTCGCACCTGGAATCGCTTTCCAACACAAAGGTGACCTATAGTCCGACAGGACTTGAAGTAGCGGCTTTTGTTCCGTGATCACAGTGGAAGTGGGCCTGATGCAATTCAAGCGTCCTGGTGACCGGTGCATTAATCTCGCCGCTCCTGTGAATCTCATTCGGCTGTGATGAAGCTTCTTTGGACATGTGAATGAAAGTGTCTGCTTATACATAAGAGTCCAGTTAATCTCTAGGATGACACCATCCTAAGCTAGTAATCCAACGAATTAAGACACAGACTGAAATTCCAGTCTCTGGAGGAACCCTAATATACAGTAGCACCTATCACCAACACATTTAAACATTTAAGACTGATAAATGCAAGAGTAAACTCTCAGTTTTGTTACTTAAACACCTTGGCACAGCAATGACAACACTACTCAACATCATGAATCTGCTCCCCAGCCTCAACGAAAACAGAATATTCCAGATGTACAATGTACAAAGCACAGCTCCAAATGTGTACAGGAACTAAGCAGCAGATCTCCATGCTTGCAGCTTGGTCTAACACATATGTCTGTCACAATTATCCTGTATTTTTCCAGACTGCAGATGAGTAGATCTTGGTAATTCACTGTATTTCAACTATTTAGGTTACAAGTACAAAACCGGCTAAAATTACCTTCACCTAAGGACAGCGATTAACTGGAGATGATTTAAAATAATTCACTCAGGAAACACTAAGTATATAGTATATATTTCTCAAAGTCATCTGACAGATTAAATATTAAAGCAAATACGTATCTTTCTCAATCCTGGCACTGCGAAGATGACGCCACCCAAGACCTGAAGGGGGACTTCCAATTTTCAAAAGAAATGAGACATTTCTTGGGAAATATGGGAGGAGAAACTTTCAGAACGGGTATTAGGTACGTTATGAAAGAGTGCAGAGGTCTGAGTGACCGCCTCTCCCATCTAAGACAAAGAGTGGGAGGACTAATGTTAGGCAGGGCATCAGATGGTGTCGAGGCATGGCATGAGAGAGCCCGCCCCCCACACCCCATGAAGCTCATGTTGGGAGCATGAGCATGCTGGTGAGCTCATAGTTCAAGTGGCGAGGGAGCATGATGGGACAGGCTCTGTGACCTTCCTATGGGAGCCCTGGGCTGCCCAGTGCCTCGCAGAGAGGATACGCTGTACCGTTCTGGAAGGAAACCCATCCCTACTGACATTTTAAACTCTTAAATGTATGATGGAGTTGTCAGACTGGCAAGAAAAAAAACACACTGAGGGTAAACGCTGACCTTTTTAGTAGCCCAAGACGTCTTAACCCAGACCATAGAGTGATCACACTTTTGCTGACATAAGAGCCTCCTGCCCAATCTAACCGTTTCCTCTCATGCAATGTATTCCTCCTTGGCAAGGCAGCATGGCCTCTGAAGACACAGGGCCTCAGAAAGCGGGGATATGTCCACTCCATAGTGGAGTGACTTTCAGAGGGACCCTTCTCTAGTGCTGGACTCCAATTGTAATACGCATCTTCAAAGCCAGCAAGGCAGTGACATCCAAACCGTCCAGCTGATGGAGTCATGCCAGCTTTGAAAATTCACTCTTTGCAGGTGCTACAGGTTCGAATGACCAGGACGAGGCCTTCCGGTGATTTTGATCTTTCAGATTTTTCCCCATTGCACGTGCCATGGTGAGAGCCACCCCCAGCTGACTATGTGACAGTGTGACAGCAGTCTGCCAGTTGGCAGTGGGGACTCACCACATGAGGACGTCTCATCGGAGCGATCCCCACAGTCGTCATCTCGGTCACACCTCCACGTCTCTGGGATGCACCGTCCATTCTGACAGGCAAACTGCTTGGGCTGGCAAGTCTGGGCTGAAAACAAAGCCGCTTCCGATTGGTCAAATGGTCTCCGTGACAACCCTACCCAGTGAGCATTAGCCATCGATGGACCACTCATAGTGATTAAGTAACATCTCGCAAAATAGTCTGACCAAATGATGAACGACAATCGCATTTCAGAATATTGCGTCATTATTTATCAGTGAGGCTGGACCGCATATGAGGGCCATCTTGGCATGGTCTCCTAGAAATGCAGGCTCTGCTTCGACAGAGCAACAGGAGAAGGGCGCTATGCCATGCCAGTGTCCCATCAGACTGATTCCCACCACTGGCATCCAGGCTAAGCATGATGGGTACTGGAACACAGGTACATTCGGAAAGGAAGGACCCTAGTGTGGAAATGTTTGAGAAGACAGGGTGTTGGGCCCTGCGTGTGTCATATGACCAGTTACCCCGCTGGGGCTCCGGCCTAAAATTAGGTAACCAGCTTGCAAAGACTTCTCAATTAAGACACAATTTAGAAAATAAATAAAAATGTAAAAATACATTTAAATCAGATAAAAGTGCAATTATATTGTATATTCAATGAAAATGGTTTATCTTTATACAGTATAGTGATTTATACAGCATGAATGATTATGTAGATGATTTCATTAGTAGACATTTAATGTTTTGCGTCTGAAGTGAAACGCCCAGTGAAAGTTTCCCATAAACACGATACTTTGCATTACAGGCCACATTTGAAAAGCTCCTCTTGCTCATTTAATCTGCTTTTCCCCTCACAGATCATGCTGGGGTTTATGATGCACGCAAAGGGGCTAAGATCCCCACCAAGAGGCTGGCGGCCCCGTCCCCATCAGCCACTGCTGTCCTCGTTACACGGTTAAAGGACACTTCGCAGTAGCAAAGTAGTAATGCGACAAATGGCACTGTGAACTTCCTGGTGGGCGGGGCTATCATGAGCTGTCAATCACTGACTGGTTTAACCCAATAGGAATCAAGAGAAATCAGTGCATACACAAACCAGCACAGATTTTTTAAGCCTCTTTTTTCTGCTGAAACAGTTCAGGGTGAGGCAGTTTTTAACTTCAGTAAACCAGGTCAGGCCACCAAATGGCCCAATGATTTTTAATTTTGTCAAACCACTTACAGCTAAAATGAAACCCAATATATATTAATAACTGATCGAAAATGAGATACAGACCATGAAGCAATAAAGCAAATCCAAACACATTATCTGTACTGGGAAGAGTTTTCCTTTTCCTCCTAGGCTTATAACACAGCTGTCTAGCAGCCCCCAGAAAGACTGGCACAACATTTAGCACATCTAAGAACACTTACATAAGTGAGACAGGCATTCAGAGGAGATGTTTCACAACCACAGGAAATGCATATTTCATGCTGCAGGGAAGCACTGAAATGAACATGAGGCATGACACAACAACAGGACGAGTCGCTTAGGCCATCAGGCGTGGCTCAGTGGGCTAGGCCTCTGTAGCTGTGATCAGAAGGTCACTGGCTCAAATCCCATGCTAAGCAGACTAGTCACAGTGCTATTGGGCCCTTGAGTAAGGCTCGGGTGGGGCCAATTTTCCTTTTACAGCATGGTTTGGTAAAATATATTAATATTCCCAGAAGAAGCACTACCTGATTGGCCAACTCATTAATATTCATGAGAGATGCGCTATCTGACTGGCCAGTGAAAGTGCTCCCATCGACATGTGCTACCTAAGGCATTCACTGGCCAATCAGGTTGGCCTTCTGTAATAAATATTAATGAGTTTTCCCAAACCACCCTGTAAAATGAAAATTTGCCTCTCCGGTGGCAGATAAGTGGCGTGACCCTGCACTCAGACCCCAAGCTTCACTCTCACCTCTATACGTGTATGGGCCTTAAAAAAGGAGCGCAAAATGGGATATGTGGCAAAACTCTGGCATGTATCTGTACTCCTACTTCTTCACTGATAAATAAAACTTTATTTAATTTTCTGCCGCCGCTGGCTGGATGGACCCCAGTCTTCTTACCTGAGCACGTGAGGTTGGACTCATCTTCGCCGTCGCTGCAGTCGCTGGTGCCGTCACACAGCCACCTCTTGGGGATGCAGCGGTTGCTCCTGCATTTGAAGTGGTCTGCGGGGCAGCTGTGGTTATCTGGGGACAAAGCAGAGGGCAGGGGGGTCACGCCAGTATTTTCCTCATGTGCATTTTGTACTGTACATACTGGACTGCTACAGTACTTGTGCATGCATACAGCTGTATACATATTTAAATTCAATTATTTTTATTGCTTATGTGTTGAATGTATGATTCACTAACAGAGATATGAATGATGAGCTAGTTCAATATTTTAACTAAACTTTGCTTCATCCCAAATTGTACAGTGCCCCCGGGGTTATCATCGTTAAAGAAAACTAACAAAACAAAGGAAACTAAATGTGGAAAAATTAATTGTTAACTGAAATAAAAATAACAAGCCTTCACAAAAAGCAATAACTGCATTGTATGTTTACAAAGAGACTAAAACTAAAATTATAGATGTAATTTACGCTACGTCTTCAGTTTTCGTTTTTGTTGAATTATTTCATACATATCACTATAACATGACTCTGACACATTTGAAATCTTGAAAAGCTGTATTTGAATAGGTGATTCATCCATAATGCAAGGATTTGGCAATGATTTTCCATAGAGCTGCAAGACCTGCATCTAGTGCTGCACAGTCCAGTTTATTAATAAGTAAATTTTGAGTTGGGGCAACTTTTTTCTTGTTTTCATATTCTCAGATTTACACTACTTGCATCTCACCTTAGAAGCACAATTACACACATTTTGCAATTAAAGGCCCATATCTACATTTAATGTACTGTTGCTGTGTCCACTAACACTCATTTTTCTTAATGACAGAAATACACTGACTGGCACACCTTTTTTGTTGTGGACAGTTGTTCATTTGTTTTAAGCGAATACTTTTTACAAAATAGTATATTTAGTTTGTATAGCCTCTGACAAATACCTTAAACTACAAAAAAACTAAGACTAATAAAACCTAAATTAAAACTAAACATTTTAAAAAACTAGCAACCCCTCTTTAAAAACTAGCAAAAACTAAACTGAAATTGAAAACAAAAAGTGAAAATGAAATTAAAATATAAACTAATGGAAAAATGCAAAACTAATATAACCTTGGTGGCCCCAGCGAAAAAACATTTCATGGTAGCCATGTAGGGCGTGGTACATGAAAGTATCCATAAAGTACTTAGGTATCTATACTGAGTGAAATGACAATAAAGAACCCAGAATTTTTAAGCGATTGTGTCACTCCCGAGTTTGTGGATGTCGTCGCGGAACAAAATGTGGCCCGTATTCGACATACAGATGGTTCCATTCAAAATCACAACAGTCTGAAAGCATGAACATTTACTGCCAAGATGATCCTCTTCACTCACACGGCTGGTATGTTAATAAATAAATAAAATCAGCTGGCCAGATGTCTTGGTTTTTTGCAGATGGTTTATAAGCTTAATCAAACTTTTTTTTTCCCAGACTGGTTTTGTTTTTATTTTTTCTCCATTTAAGCCTGCTTACCTTCACAAATCGTATTTCTGATCTTCCTAGGCAGCTTTTCACACTCGCGTGAGCCTGAATAACACTGATATGTTATTTAATGTGAGTCACCTGATCGCAGTGGCCACATTAGGAAGTGAACTCAAATGACTGTATTGTCTTTCATGGCGGGCCCTCTTTCAGATGCGCACCATTGAAGCATACAGTATGCTAAGGGAAAAGGTGTGGCACAGGGGGTACGTACAACATGCATGGGCCTCCTCGTCGCTGCCGTCTAGACAGTCGTCGTCACCGTCACACCTCCATGCGGCTCGGATGCAGCGACGGTTCCGGCACTGAAACTCGTCAGCCTGACAGCGCTGGGGCTCCCCGTCTCCTGACGAAGCTTTGGGAGGTCAAATGATCAAAACGTCGCACAGGGACCAACTGTGTCAGGCTTAATCTGCATATTTCCCACAATCCACTGCAAAGCACTGTGAAATGCACCTGCCTGGATTGCTCATAAGCGATATTTACACATTCCTTTGGTAATAATATACGCTCATCAGTACAAAGCCATTCAAGGCAGAAATCGATGCACTATGTACATAATAATATTCCCATCTAGATGGCTCACTGTTTTGCTAAATCGATACGGCGGTGGTTAAATGCCCTATTGTCCCATAACAACATGGACAGTTGGGAGATGTGAACCAGAAAGCTGCAAGGGTCACCAGTTCAGCTGTGTGTCACAGGGATACATGAGGACACGCACTATCAAGCCGGCACACACCTGAGCAGGTGACGTTGTTCTTCAGGAGGCGCTGGTCGTCGGCACAAGCGCACACACGCCCCCCTGGCACAGCCAGGCACAGAGTGCTACAGCCCCCATAGTTGACACGGCACGCGTTGTCACCTGAAGGAATTGAACGTGGCCTTAAAGTGAGATTTAAGGGGGGCCAAGTGGAAACTCACAGGAGCCGGAAAGTTTCGGCCCCTCCAGGCAGACCTGTTCCGAGTGCCGCTGAATCACATGAAGGTAAAAACCATCAATACGTCGTGAAATAGATGTGGTGTCACTGCAAGGGGGGTAGGGGGCACTGCACACTCAGAGAGGTAATTGTGATCAGAGTGAATCATACACTTGGGGCCAATAAAAGAAAATGGCTTCAGAGAGCCGTCACCCCTTTGTTAGCATGAAGTACGAGGGCTGCTCTTAAGGCCTAGACGCCAGGGCGATTCCAGACGCCGGGCCTGAACCAATGAGATAAAGCCCTTTGTTTTGGTGAGAGCCAATCAATAGCACTCAGCAGAAGAGTGATCCAATTAATCTTCATGGCGTTTTGGGCTCCAGCCAGATAAATTGCCTTTTCTGACACATTAAAAATTTTGACGGAAATCCAGCCGGCCACCCAACTCTCCTTTTCCTTTATGAGGCTCTGTGCATTTAAGCTCAGATTAATTTAGTGTATTTCCTTGTAAATAATTCTAATGGCCTGCTTGCCTGCCAGGTAGAAACTGAAATGTTCTTTGTCCGAATTGCCCCATTATTTTCACACCTGTGTGAGGATAATAGGCTAGAATTCACCTGGACTATTGATTCCAGGTGGGCTAATGCGTTATTCCGGGGATGGGAGAAAAAGCTAGTGTGATGCACAAAAATGCACAAATAAAAGCAAAAACACAAAAAGCAAACATACACTAAAGCACACAAGCAAAATCAAACACGCAGGAATACTGAACTCGCAGAACAAGACACACAAACAAACACAGAAAAAAAAAACACACAACAAAGCAAAGCAAAAATACCAACACAAGAGCATAGAGCTGCAAGACCTGCATCTAGTGCTGCACAGTCCAGTTTATTAACAAGTAAATTTTGAGTTGTGGCAACTTTTTTCTTGTTTTCATATTCTCAGATTTACACTACTTGCATCTCACCTTAGAAGCACAATTACAAACATTTTGCAATTAAAGGCCCATATCAATATTTTATGTACTGTTGCTGTGTCCACTAACACTCCTTTTTCTGCTTAATGACAGAAATACACTGACTGGCACACCTTTTTTGTTGTGGATAGTTGTTCAAACAAAAAAAAAAACAAAACACGCAACAAAGCAAGCACACTGTAAGACACCAAAGCAAAAACACCAAAACAAGAGCAAACATACTGCACACAGCACACACAGATCTCATTCTGGTGTGTCAACTATGGCGAGAATAACAACCACAAGACAATCATGTTTTTGTTTTCACTCAAGGTTGTGCCCCGCAAAAAAATGGTGGGACAACATAACGATGTTAGGTTTTTCTCCAGCGTTCTGCACTGAGCCTCAGCGTGAGGAAAGGGGCTTACGGCACATCCCTGATGGTAAGCACTGCTGCTCCGGCACCATACAGCACCGTACAGGGCATTTATGGGATTACAGGACATGTGCACCACCCTGCTAGCTCCTCCCGTGCTTCACGACTGATGCCCCTGACTGAGATACTTCAGGGTTCAGGAAGGAGCTACAATCTAATGACAAATTAATTAGGCCTGCATGTTCAGCCCCCATAGGAGCATCACACAATGATTCCCTTTGTATCACGATACAACATGAGCTGAGGAGCTAAATTGGATTATTAATCGATGATACTCATTTATTTAATGCAATTCATGTCTCATTTTAGCTACAAATCCTTCGACGGGCATAATGATTCCCTTTTAAATGATTCAATTAGTCAAGATGATTCACTATTTTTGGATGGGCATGTCGTCAGGGTCATAGCCAATAGCTGACATCGCTACAGTGGGCGGGGCCCGTGATGCTGCAAAAGAGAACCCCTGTTAAGCCTAATCAGAGACGAATGTGCCCACTGAGCAGGTACATAAAAGCAAAACATCAGCAGAGGTGGGGATATAATTGGATTTTTCTAATGTGCAAATGAGCCGATGGTATCCATTGTCACAACCTAGAGCACCAAAACTGTGTTTTAAAAAGGGTGCTTTATCTGCCCATCACATTTAGGCCCGTTAGGATGATCAGCGTGTGGCTGCTGCCTGAGTGCATCACCGCACTATTTTCAGGAGCAAATGCGATCCAGGCTTGTTTATGCAACAAACAGACAGCGTGGTGAAGTTAAATACCAATTCAAGTAGAGAAACTGGGCTTAGATTTAACTCCACTGCTTCAAAGATTTCATTTTCCCAGATTCTACTATTTAAAGGAGCTGCTCATTCCTTTGCAAAATAATCAATACCAAACTGTGTGCACACCTTGCTAGCTATTTGGAACCCAAACTCAGATTTTTTTAAGTTATTTTTCTTGTTATTTTTTAATTCTTTTGTCCAACAATTTCAGTCCTCCTAATTCCGTTACACCACACATACCTCGCAGATACGCAAACAAGAGGAGTAAACAGACAATGTGCCATAACCCAACACAACTGTAAACCTTCATAATCGTTTCACCAAATGTTCTACGTGCCTCCCGGATAATCAGGCAGGAGGCCCATCTCCCATGAGCCCTCACTGTGCTTCACAGCCCATCTGTGGCCCCGAAGACACACCAGGCCTGAGTCTGAAGAAGGGTGTAGACTTTACCTTGCTGCCTCTCTGCGTCGTAGACTTGAAGGCCAAAGAGAGGTGGCCTCTCACTCCTCAGCAGACTCACGTTACCCGAAGAAGTATCCAGTTGGAAAATAGAGGCGTTCATGTAATCGGTCCAGAAGACATGGTTCCGGTACACCGAGATCCCATAGGGGTGGTTTAATTCCCTGCCATTATACACCACCTAGGCAGAGAGCAAACTTGCCAGTTTCAAAGGTGGGGGGTTATGCAAATGAGCATTAAGACAAATCTCTGCACAAATGTCATTTGGTTCGGTTGTTAGGTTTGTAATGAAACAGCTGAATAATCCAGTGCTGAAATATGTTGTTCATTATCTGGGACACTAATGTCAGGCCTCTGTAATGGCTTACCGTTCTTCCAGTGCCATTGAGGAAAATCTTCTCAATGTGGTCATAGTAGGCATCGCACCAGTATATGGTGCCTGTTCCATGGTCCAGTGAGAGACCGTTGGGCCACAATATGTTCGATGTGACGAATAGCTGCCGGTTGGACCCATCCATCCATGCTCTTTCTATCCTACCAATGCTATCATTGACTTCATCCTCCTCCCAGTCCGTCCAGTACATCCAGCTGACAAAGACATTGTCATGAAGCAGTTAAAGATTAGGCCAGTCACAGAGTTCTCATTTTCCTCCATAAATCGTTTTTCCACAACAAGCCCTCAGCTGACAATAAGCATAGTTCTGGTGGAGCTAGAGGGAATATCTTGGCCCGTTAGTCCCCCCTCGCAGAGAGCAAAATCATAATGATCCACCACCAGGGGGCCAATCCACCATAACGAAACACAGTTCAGGTCTAAAGTCAATATTAATGCCCCATTTGCCCTCAAGATGGTAATCTCAGTCAGCTGCAGTATT
>JAODKK010000001.1:47460198-47472505 GCA_026774405.1 Petrocephalus microphthalmus | reverse complement strand
TAGTAGGTATGCTCAAGTAATCTTTGTCCATAACATATGTTATAGTCTAAGGGGGGTTTTCCACTGCAGCAAGTACCATACTGTTGGTACTTTCGGTACCTCAATAAAGTACCAAAAGTTCGGTACTTGTTTTGTGGTGGTTTTTCACTGGCATAAAAACTGGTAGCGGCACTGAATAAAAGGACAACATGAGGCGGGGCATTTTGTACTGAATTCGAAAAATGGCTGTAGTATGCAGCCGGACTATGTTGTATGTTAAATCTAAACATCACATGTTATGCACATGCAGTTCTTACATCGCTAGTGAGATACATTAAGATCATAGTTTTTCTTACTTTCTGTTTTCTACGGACATTACGCTAGCTTATAAGCTTAGCTAACTTTTCAATTCTAATGATTATTCATTGCATGTATTATATTTATATCCGATATATGTTTTTAAAATCAGTTTAAAGTTTACCTCTGCTGCTTTTTCTTGGGAGCTGCATGCATTCTCTGAGATGATCATAATCATGCTCACCCTTGCTATTTAAATTACTCCTAGACAGGTTTGTGATAAATTTATGTTAACTAATTTTTTTATTTTATGTTAACTAACTTATAAATACCCCAATATGTATAGCAACAAAATCACATCACTATATCTGCAGACTCTCCAGTACCATGCTCTAGTAGTATATTAAATAAAATCCTTTTAAAATTTCTTGTTATGCCGTCTAGATTTAGTTGTATCTGTTCTTCTGACCAGATCACAAATATATTTTTTTTTACTTTGTTAATTGCTGTTTTCCGAGTTCATAACGTTTTGTCAAGACGGCGATTGCATTGTGTTTCAGAATCGGGCTATTTCCATAACCAATCGACAGCGAGTGTTTCAAGTTACGGCCCAAAGTACCGAAGTACCAAAGAAGTACCCCAACTAATTTGCCACTTTCGGTACTTGAATTTCTGGTATTGGTACATGACTGGAAGTCAATGGAAAAGTGAAAGTACCGAAAGTACCGTACCAAAAGTACCGAACTGTGCGGAGGAAAAGTGCCCTAAGTAACATCCATCCACTTCTCTATTTCTCTATTATAAGTCTGGAGTCCCAGCAGGTGTTGGCCACAGGGACCCACACAAATGTCCATATGTCCCCTCTAAACATAGTCACTAAGTGTGAGGTCCATAGAACAGAATAACGCTGACAATAATTCCCTCATGGATTACATTATTGTCAGCTACATTTGAGGTCCTCCCCAATTGGGGACAGGCTGTTTGTTTGGTAGATGTGCTGCCAGGGCCTTTGCTGGAGGGCTGCACTCTTCAGGGTGAATACGTAAGACAAAGGATTTAAGAAGCTCAGGCACCTACTGGATCTAATAGAGGTCCTTCCAGGGTGGGAGAAAGAGCCCCTGAGTTCTCTAAGAACTAGACGGTTGGAGAAAGAACAGAGAATGTAACACCAGGACCATGCTGCCTTGACATGGAAAAGCCTCAGTAAGCAGCTGTTGTGACCTATTTTCCTATTTAAACTCCAATGGCAAGATTTTTTCAGTGCAACTGTCCTGCAGCTGCAAATAGGGCAATAAAAGGAAGTCGCAGAGTCACACTGTAGCAGAAAAAGGAATGAATGCTGAAGTTCCATATAACCCAGCATGCTGAGAGGGTGACGTTGGGCAAAGGAGAAGGGTAGCATGATTCCACATGTAGTGCTGGTCAGTCCATAAGGTGAAGTAGATGGCCGCCTATGGCACCAACTTAGCAAGGCGATTTCACAACCAGTACTGGCTATAAAGGAAGTCACTGGGTAGTGTCGACCCAGACCAGATGGTCACCATGTTGACTCACTTAGCAGACACCTCTGTCCTTCGCTGCCGTGAGTGGGAGAGTCTCACACATGGGGTGAATTGGCCGAGTATCCCAGGGATAACAAAGAGTCAGAAATGACAGGGTATCTGTGAGATGGCAAAGAGCAGTAACAGGCTAGGTATCTGAGGAATAACAAAGAGCCTTAACAAGCCATGTCTCTGAGGGATAAAAAAGAGCCGTAACAGTCATAGTATCCAAGGGATAACAAAGAGCCTTAATGAGCTGGGTATCTGAAGGATAACAAAGAGCTGTAACAAGCAGGCTATCTGAAGGATAGCAAAGGGTCATAACAGGCCTAGCATACGAGGGAAAACAAAGAGCCGTAGCAAGCCGAGTATCTGAGGGATAACAAAGAGCCGTAATGGGCCTGGTATACAAGGGATAACAATGAGTTGTAATAGGCCGGGTATCCTAGGGATTACAAGGAGCTGTAATGTGCTGGTATCCAAGGGGTAGCAAAGAGATGTGATGAGCCAGCTATCAGAATGATAACAAAGAACTGTAACGGGCTAGGTACCAAAGCATAACAAACAGTCATAGCAGGTTGGGTATCTGAGGGATATCAAAGAGCTGTGATGGGCCAGGTATTTGAGGGATAACAAAGAACCGTAATTAGCTGGGTATCCAAAGGATAACAAAGAACCATAACAGGTCAGGTATCTGAGGGTTAAGTAAGAGTCATGATGGGCTGGGTATTAGATGGATGATAAAGAGCAGTAACAAGCCGGCTATCTGAGGGATTGATTACCAAGTGCTGCAACTGGCTGGGGATTTGAGAGATAACAGAGAATTGTAATCAGCCAGGTATCCGAGGGATAGCAAAGAGCCAAAGCAGACTGGGTATCTGAGGGAAAACTAAGAGCTATGACAGATTCAATACCCAACAGATAAAACAAAAAGCCATAACAGGCTAAGTATCTGAGAGATAGCAAAGAGCCATAATAGGCCAGGTAGCTGAGGGATAACAAACAGCCATAACAGGCTGGGTATCTGAGGGAAAACAAAGCACCGTAACAGGCTAAGGATCTGAGGGATAACAAAGAACCAAAACAGGCCAGGTGTCTGAAGGATAACAAAGAACTGTAATAGGCAGGGTATCTGAGGGATAACAAAAACCCATAACAGGCTGGGTATATGAGGGGTAATAAATAGCCACAACAGGTCAGGTATCCAAGGATAACCACAAGCTAATAAACCTAAATGTTATGTGTTAGTGCTGGGGATCTCAGCCAGGGACATACTCAGCTCCAGCAAGATGCGAACAGCTTTTCTTATGTGTTGGAAAACATCGTTTAGGCACATTTACCATTACGAACATATGCCTTTCAGATGTGGAATCCATCTCCCAAAGGATTTTCTTGGCTGAGACACCAGTGAAAACCAGTCTCTCCATTTGTGGTTGCCATACTGGGAGTACACTTCATAAAAAAGAATACCAGAAGTAATAAATATCACATTTTAAGGAACCGCAAACACTTCTTTAGTTTAACTGAAATATGAAACAAGCTCTGTGTGTCACAACACACTCATTTCACATTTTCTCTTTTCAGTCCCGACTGTCCATCGGCTCAAAAAAATGCATGGAGCAAAATTTTATAGTCCCTCCCAGAATGGTTTATGGAATCATTGATTGGCTAGCGTGAAAACACATCACGAATGCAGAGGTCATTCAGTCCCAGTATCTGGATAAAACTATTGGATCAAACTTATTTTCATCTGGTGTCACAGAGAGAACATAAACATATTGGTTTATAAGTGAATGGTAACCAGTGTCACATGAGAATGTGATTTATGATGCACATAGACTCTATACTGCAAGAAAACAAGACAAAGGAAAAAATATGGTGGATTTGGGACTCTCGACCTGAACTCCAGTGAGAGTGCAGCAACAAAAATTTTATGGCAGATATTTAATAAACTGTTTCCAATCTCTGGAGACGGTGCAAAGACCGAGTCACACGGGGGAAGCGACTATTTACTTTCGCTGTCACCGAGCTCGTCTGCCCTATGAACGGTATTACCACAGGAGATCTCCCGTAGGAAGCTGCTTGTGTCGTGCTTGGGCTTGTGTTTGTTAGCAAGAGCATGGTGGAGGTCAGCTGTACGTTGAGCACCAAACGGCCAAATTGCAAACTAATTCCGTAAATTATATTGGCCATATCAGTCAGTTTGAGCAAAAATACAGAAGGTTGAAGGTGAATTCTGCAGAGATGAAGGCTTCACGAGGCAACCGTGTTTCCGTGTGTCACACAGCACACAGAGCCATATTGCACAGTACACTTTACTCTGCATATTCCCTATTTCAGCCATTTTCTTTTATTTATTTGATATCTAGTTTAAATATCTATATTTAGCCATATTTCCTGCATAAGCTATTCCATATATGCATACCTCTGCAGCTCCTAGTTGTATGTTTTATGAGTACCTTTGTTTTATTTTATGCTGTCTAATCCTGTTACATGTTATTGACTGGATGGTGCAAGTTAGGATTCCCATGTACTGATGTACAAAAGGCATATAAAGAATCCTGAATTTTGAATCTTTCAGGAAGGAGGCGGGAGTTTGTGAGTGAGAGGCATTTAACCTGGTTGAGAGTGACAATCGGGGTGGGGGGGGCACATTTCTCCGCTGTCACTCCTGAAAGGCGCTCGTGAGATAGCCACCTTAGCACTGACTGGATTCCTCACAAAGCTGGGCACCACCCTGCCGCTTCAACCTTTTCCTGGGACTCCTGGGTCTAGAATTTTCTCAGAGTTTGTGGCCACGGTAAGACGGGATGCCAGTAACCGGCAACTCACTACTCAGGTTACAATGCTAAGAATAAATACTGTCAGTTGACACATCCAATCACTGCTCAGGTAACAATGCTCTGAATAACCTCTGTCAGTTAACCTGTCCAATCACTGCTCAGGTAACAATGCTCAGAATAACTTCTGTCAGTTAACCCATCCAATCAGATGACGACCCACGCATATCCCATTCATACGCACATGCATGTCCTTTTCCTACACACATGGATGTACCGCGCATCAGGAATCGGGGAACTCTGATCCTGAGCCAATGGCGACTTCACTGGAGCAGGTAATCACTGAGGTAGAACAAGGGGGTGCCTGTGAAGCTACTAGGGTGGGGGGTTCAGCCTTGAGGGTGGGCCAGGGGCTCCGGATGCCATAATCTTATGAAACACAGGGCTTAACTCCAGGAAACAATAAACAGAACAGAATAGGCAGTACTCACAATGTGCAAAACCCTCAAATAAGGGGGCAGCTATTAAGGATAAGCTTTGTTTTTAATACAACTTTCCACCCATCCCTTTACCCTATTTTCACCATAACAGTGAGACCGGGCCAATTTGGGCCAGCTGGCTTTCATTACTTTGGGCATGTGCAGGAATGGGGCTGGTGAGCAGTTGGCATAGCGATCTGTAATATAGCTGATTAACCCAATTGCAGATCCACACCTTAACACCGTCTGTATATATGGAAAACGTGCAGACATACATCCATATGATCACTACGGGGTCCACAGTGAAGTATTTCTCACTGCACGTGCAGCACGTGGCTTTCGATGGGTCACTTTGGTCACTTTTCATTTTCATTTGGACTTGTGAAACTGATTGATGGGGCTGTTTATACACCGAGACCTATCTCTGTCACAAAAATGCAGTCAGATCAGTGGTCAGCCCTTATCCATGCTGGAATCCAGAATTCTCTACTGTACCACCCCTCCCTTTGCCCCACCCCTTTCCCAGCCCCTCCCTTTCCATACTCTTCTTTTCCCTGCTCCTCCCTTAACCCCCATCCCTTTCCCGGCTACTCCCTTTCCTATCCTGGCCCCTCACTTTGTCTCACCCCTTTCCCTGCCACTGGAAACTCCAGCACTGGAAAAGATTCACACTGCAAACAGTGTGGTGCTGAGGTATCACTCACTGTATGGCTGCATTCAGGTTTCCTATCCCGGCACATTCCTTTGCCCCACCCTTTCTCTGCCCTTCCTATCTTGGCTCCTCCCTTTGCCCCACCCCCTTTCTTGCCTTTCCTATCCTGGCCCCTCCTTTTCCCTGGGCCTTATTTTTCCCCACCCTTCCCTTTCCTTCTCCATCCCTCATTCGGGTAACTGATTGATTGGCAGGTAATTCGACAGCTTGATTGCAGCTCCTGACAATGGTGTGAGGTATTACTCATGATTTCGTCCTTTTTCCTCCTCCTCCAGAGTCCCTCTCTTCTGGCGTTGAACACACCTCTCTTGCTCACCTTTCCTGTAGGGAGAGGTGGTCACTTTGATTTATTGCTCCACTGAGGCTGGCCTTGATATTCTTCTCATACTCTCCTGTACTCTGTGGGTCACTCATACCTCAGTGGTTACCCCTGTTCAGTACCCTGCTGCGGGACGGGACGACCCTTTGCACCCTGTCCAAACCCTAAGCACGCAGCAGGGCAAAGGATTTCTGCAGTCTTCATTTTATGACCCCTCTGAATGACCTGTTCCTTCAGAAATTGGATCCAGCTGTTCCGATTCACTATGTTCTTTAATGAAACACCCACAGTGTACCCTGTGAGCTGGATGGTGGATGCATCCAAACCCTCAAACCAGCAACAGCTGCCGCTGGCTTCCTCAGAACCACTTGCACGGAAAGCTCCAGGGGAAAGGCAGCGATTGATTTTGCCTCTGGTTATCAGGGATTTGGACGTTATTTCGGGAAGAAGCCCTTTGAAACAGACAAATACAATACTCGAGAGCTGATGACAGACTGATGACTATGTCTATATGTATAGATGAGGAAACATAACTAAAAAGCTGTCTGTGATATTCAGCCAGCCAGCCACCCATCCATACATCTATCAATCTATCCATCTTCAAAATGATTATCCTGGTGATGGTCGTGTTGAGGGTCCTGATGCCTGTTAATGGCAACATACGGCAGAAGGCTTGGATACACCCCGGATGGAGCCCACCCTAGATGTGGTACACCCAGGATGGGGCTCACTGTAGAAGAGGCACATCCTGAATGGGGCCCACCCTAAATGGGGTACACCCTGGATGGGGCTCACCCTAGATGGTATATACCCTTGATGGGGTACACCCTGGTTGGGGTACACCCCGGATGGAGCCCACCCTAGATGGGGTACACCCAGGATGGGGCCCACTGTAGAAGGGGCACACTCTGAATGGGGCCTATCCTAAATGGGGTACATCCAGAATGTGGCTCACCCTAGAAGGAATATACCCTGGATGGGGCCCACCATAGATGGGGTACACCCTGGTTTGGGTCCACCCTAGATGGTATATACCCTGGATGAGGCCCACCCTAGATGGGATACACTCTGGTTTGGGCCCACCCTATATGGGGTATACCCTGGATGGAGTACACCCTGGTTTGGGCCCACCTTGGATGGGGTACACCCTGGTTGGGGTACACCCAGGTTGGGATGCCAGTCCATCACTGGGCTCATTTACGATGTTAATAAAGTGATGTTAATAAATAATTGCAGATTAACATATTTTGTTTTCTATTGAATTTTGACTAGTGATTGCTTTAGTTTCTTGCATGACGTATTTCAAAGGAGGAATTAACTGAACGAGCTAAATAATAAACTAAAACTAAGTTAAGTAAACGTGGCACCCCGTCCAGATGACCCCTGCCTCCTACCCTATGCTTTCTGGGCTTGGCTCCAGGTTCACTGTGACCTGTGACCCCATGCTGGGTGAACAGCTTTGGAAAATGCTTGGAAATTATTTAAAACCACAGCATGGTGGTCTGATAAAACGCTGACCTTTCACATTGATATTAAATAAATAAAAGTGCCACAGAAATCTGGATGCCAGAAGCCCTCTCTCGCCTCAGGGGTCCGGGTGTAGAACGCTCCCTGTCTCATCTACACAGGGCCCAGCTGACAGGGTCTGCACACAGATGTTCCCTCCATGTGCTGGAGGTGGTGGAGATGCTGGTGGAACCAAAGGAGAACCAGGTGCTGAGGTGTTGTTGTTATGCATCGAGCATCTGACTACACTACATTTTCAGATAACAGCTTCCGCCGCACTCAAGCCGCCCAGATGAAAAGGGGATCCGCTGTTCACTAACCGCCTTTTACACAACCGATTTCCTGCTGGCTAGTGCCGTGAACTTCTCACTTTAAATGCTCCTACTAAGAGGAACAAGCTTCCTTCACACCGGTGAGTGTACGTGGTGACCTAAACACTGGGCGCACTGTGCCGGTGAGGTGTTGCAGGGCAGTTACCATGGCCTGGCAAATACCCATTTCTGGCTCGGTAATGGATGCCTCCGGCCACCTCCGGAAGAGAGAGTGGCCTCTTAGCAGTGCTGCCTAGCGCCGCCCCACAGGGCTGGAATTTCTTCATTCATTTCTCCTGTAGATAGCTTAGGGGATAGGATTTGTTTGGGACCTAAAAAAGGATTTTGACGAGAAGTTTGACAGGCTCAGGTTTAGCCCCCATCAGGAAACGGGACAGGGAGTTTTTTATGACTCAGGATTTCCTCATTCTGAGAGACGTTTGGTAGTCATGATGTTGTGAGATGTTTTGGTGTGAACCAGAGTATCGCGCCCCCACCTGCTTCCTACTGCGGGGGAATCCGACAGGGCTGTAGCTTCACTGCTGATTGGGGGACAGGCTATGCCCCATAAAAGCTGGGAGGTCTGATGTCATCAGCATGGAACAATTACACCAGTGTGACATACACCCTAACTTTCAGAGTGGTGAAATTTGGTTTCAATTTTACTTCACAATTGCAATAAACTTCAGTTAGTTCGGTTTAATAGCTGCCATAAAGCTGGATCTGGGTGCGTCTCCGTCTCTACGGCCCTCATCGCCTCACCGAGATGCCCGGTAATGGAGGAGCCTTGTGCATAAGGGTGGTCCGGCTTGGTAAAGCGCTGACAGTTTGACATGCTTGCTGGCAACGAACAGGTCATGCGCGCTTGTCTGACATCCGTCCAACATGGCACCTCCTGCCCGCGCTCTCCTGCGCCCGTTGCGAGGCACTGACCATAGCCCACTACCAGCGCTGCCCGTCTCCGTGGAAGGAGCTCCGTAATTGCTGCCAGAGGAAGGAGACGCGGTCGGGTTGGTGCCACTCGCGTCCGCCAGGGCTCCGTCCGGACCGGCGGCGCGTCCTGACATCCCTGCCGCCCCAGGCGACACCAGGGGGTGTGAAGAAGCTGCCTGGCAGAGACGGCAGCCTGATGGGCTGGTGATTGAAGCCCGTGCTGCTCCTCTCCGCGCCGACATGCGACGCCGCTGAGAGGCCAGGCCCGGCTCGTTAGCGACATGCTAAATTATCCCAGCTAACGATTCCATCTGCCATTCTGACTACGGTTTTATTTTTCCTGTACGCTACATCTCCATATATACAGTACATACCAGTATTTCTGCTACATTATTAACCCGTTTTTCCAAGATATTTATATTTTAAATGAAGTATATATATAAGTTTTGCATGCCCAAATCATTAGAGCTGTAACTGACATTCTGGAACAGTGTGATAACACTGCCCTCTAGAGGGCCTGATGGTAACACTGCCACAACACATGGACAAGTTAGTAACAGTGGGGTTGGCACTAATTAGTGATTGACAGGCAGTAAAACAAGGTGTTATCCATAACTGGAGCTACTTAACATTTGTGTGTAGCATCACAGGTCCACGGAGGCCTGTTTCCCATCCATGCTTCTCCATCAAAAAACATGGCAGCCCTGTAGGTGACACTCAAGACAGTTGTCGTCAATCTCACACTGCAGCAGCCTCAGAATCTGAGCTTTATCCCCAGGATTACTTCAGACAGTGCTGGGGAGGTTTGTTGGTTCAGCCGTGTCCCTCGGCAGAGGGCTGTGATTGGACTGCATGGAAGGAGAGATGGAGCAGATGGAGTATGGGAGACAGAAAGAGAGGAACAGTCAGAGAGACAGACAGAAAGAGACAGGGCGGTGGGGGTGAAAGAAAGACAGGCAGGGAGAGAGAGAGAAAGACAGAGCGGCAGAAAGAGAGAGAGCGAGAGAGAGAGAGAGAGAGAGAACGTGATGGGGAGAGAGAGAGAGAAAAAGACAGTCAGACAGATTGAGAGAGAGTGGAAAAAAGCAGCTGTAATAACATTATTACCGCTAACGTTCTCCTTGCTATTGTCTTAACAAAAAACACCAAATAGATTCGGGCAGTAAAATGATTTGGTTATATAATATTAAATTAAACCAGAACAAGTTTTATTGAGTTAGAGGGAATATCAACCCCCTGGAGCAGCAACCCACGCTTACACGCAGGGCGCAGTCGCTGTGTCATTCAGCTGCTCTGAAGATACCGCACTACACACTCAGAGCACTGGCTGAGCGAGCCAGTTTGACCCAGCTTGTGGCAGCGAGGCCCCCTATCTGCAGCCCGAGACTCTAGCGGTATTGAAGCCAACGGTTGAGACACTAGGGGGCAACGGCGAGCTTTTCTATGATCGCCGTGGAAATCGCCGTATGGGGGGGCGTTTCACTGCACTCCCCAGAGCCCTGACAGCTACTGGCGACAGAAAAGGTTTGTGATTTTCCATTCCCTGCTTGCAGATCTAATTAAAAAAAGCTCATTCAATTTTAGCTCATGAATTAATAAATGAACTGTGCACATTGTAATTACTGAACTCTGCATCACTCATTTTTTTTCCTGCGGTATATTGCTGCTATTACGCACAGATCTCCGGCTGCTCAGAAAACTAGAGAAGTCCATCAGCGGGCTAGACATGCAGCAAGTCTAAGCGCGGTGAGCAGGCGTACAGAAAGTTCACTTTCTCTGGTTATCGACTGAACGCCAAACCAGCTTCTGGGCCGGACCAGATCAGTCTATCTGGAAGCCCTCAGTGATCCAGCTCTGCGGGTGATGTCAGTGGGCTGTGGCTTTGACTCTGGAGCCAGCTGGACATGGGAGTTTGCTTGACCTTCGTGCATGTTTGTGACCTTCCCCGGGGTTCCCCAGTCTCTTCCAAAAGAGCAGAGCGCCCGTGCCATTTTCATTCATATTAGACGAGGAGTTGAATTTATTTGTTTGAAATGTTCAGCGTGTATAAGCATCCAACGAGATGTGCAAGCAGTATTTAAACTTTCACATTTATTTGGACACTTGTACGCGCTGCCCATTTTGTAAATACCAATCTACTCACTGCAATCTGTGCCAATTTGCTCATATTTGTGCATCTTATTTACTTATTAGTTTGTCTATTGTCTTACTGCTAAGAGAAATCCCTAGTATAGGTAAGTGTACCTCGCCAATAAAGGGAATTCCGATTCTGCAGGTCAACCTCGTGATGTACGTCCCCTAGTCTGAAATATTGGGGACAGCTGCCAGCATGGGTCCCCCAATGTGCCACCAGATTGACTTTCAGTATGTTAAGGTCATACTGATGGACAAGTCTCTGAACATAGAAGACAAAGCCCAGTAACCCGTCTGACTGTTTAGATCTCCCCTGGAATCGCTCCAGGCTAAAGTTCTGAGATTTTTCCGCATTACATAACGGATGTTCACACTGCAGGTGCTCTTATCTGTCCACAGTTGCTCCATGCCGTCTCCCACCATGCCAGGGAGGCTCAGGATCTCCTGAAGGCTCGGGCAATCAGCTCTACTAGGGACACCCGATTTTCATTATCATGGCTTCTTATCTCATCTCAGCCGGTCTGCATCTCTGAGACGCGCTTTGCTGAGGGACCATGCATCCAGGGGCGATCCACAAGGATGCACGCATCGCACATGCAGTAAATGCCACCGTGCTTTCATCAGACTGGTTCACCAGGGGCATCCTGCACCTGACATCCACAGCAGCAGCAGGGCAGGTAGGAGGTGACTGGGAACTGAAGCCAGCAGAGATGTAGGTAAGTTTTACATGGTTACTTACTTCAGCCTTTCAAACAAGTGGGCATTTCACTGAAGTACTTTGCTGAAAGGAACGGTTACATGGTCAATTCAAGTCGATTTCCTGAAATGTTAAATTACCTGCTCTGTCACTTTTAACACTAGCTGACGTACAACAGTCGGGGTGAACATTTACTATTGCGGAGGCCGAAACAACATTACCTGCTATAAATCAGCTCACTGCATACATTACCGCTAAGAGCATCAATAAACCTAGGACTGCGGGGCTGCCTGTGGGTTAGCTTAGCACACACTGCCATCTTCTGGAGATGATGTAGCATCACATGCTTGGAAAATCATACTGCGTGTCTAACGTCCGCCCGCCCACGAACTCTGCGTTTATCTCTTTGAAAATCAGCGATCATCATCCGGTCTGTACAAGGACAAACGGTCCATGACAAGATTCCTCTGTATGCGTGGTAAAATATTTTGATTGAGAAAAAAAACCACTACGCTTTTAAATACCATGCTCGTGGTTAAAAAAATATTTTGAACCAAACGTCTGTCGGAATTCGCCATGGTGTTGGCCCCTAATGATACTCTAACCTATTTAATTATTGT
>JAODKK010000001.1:47425228-47449281 GCA_026774405.1 Petrocephalus microphthalmus | reverse complement strand
CTTCTACAGTTTACCCTTGTCTACCAGAACTCACTCATGTTCCATGTGTCCCTCCTAAAGTCTGTCCAGTATAGTGTGGCCTTTCCCTGGGGGTAGGTGAGGGTCCACCTCCCCTCGTGCCACTAGAGGATAGCAAGGCCCGTGCTGTTCGGGCACATCTGGACTCTCGATGTTGATGGGGGAAGCTGCAATACCTCTGCCATTGTAAGGGCAACGGCCCAGAGGAGCAGGCCTGGGTGGTGAACGCCCTCGACATTAGGAAGTTTGACCACCTCTGTAGCCCAGCTGCAGGTCTGGAGCGCATGTGTAGCTGGGCTCCGTCTATATTCAAACCCTTTTTCCATCTCTGGTGCAGACCTAATACCGTATACAGAAATCTACAGAAAGCAGAATAAAATTAAAATGTCGGGCTTCTTCTGCCCTCTAGTGGTAAATTGAGCAGTAGCTAGAACATGAAATCCTTGTAACGCGTTTCTTAGTACGTACCAGGCACGGGCAGAGGGGGAAGGTCGCATGTGCACCGTTCCTCCGGTTCTTAGTCTCCCTATTCCATCACGTAATATTTACCGAGAGACCTGAGCAACTGCTCCTCGAAAAAAATCTCTGCCCGCTTAGTACTTCTAAGTATTTTAAAGTAGTTTACTTAAGAATAATAATGAATGAGCCCAAAGTAACTTGTATTACTTTAAAATATGGTTGCACTCAATTGTTTCAAATATAGAATTCTTTTTAATACATGAGTTCGCATGGGCGCAGTTGTTTTTACCTGGTTTTCTTTCATGGAATCCCCCGCGTTGTGTGGCTTTACTCCAGCACACGTGGTATATTTAGTGCCTGACTGGTATCCAGTCTTGGGTTATGAGTTACGGTGGATCAGATCCGTGCCTCCATGACCCTGTACCCGGGTGGATGCTGGATGGATGTATGGAATGATAGGAACTGACCGAAGCTCGTGTGCTCGCCTGCTGATCTCAGTGACGTTCCACTCGCAGGGCTGCGGTGTAAATGCTGGCTCCTTGTCAGAGCTCAGCTCTCCTTTTCGGTTGTTATAATTCACAGACCGTGGGGTATCTCGGCAAACACGGCACACTTTTAGGCGAGAGATAACATACACACACGCCCAGGACAGGAACGCGTCCAAAGACTGCACAGATCCAACAGAAACATATTGCAGAAGATGTCAGCCTCGCTGCACGTGTAAATCAGGGAGGAAGCGATCGAGGAGCTCTTCAAAGTACAACTCGGAGCAAAGTAAATGCACCAAACATTATAATAATGGACCCCTGTTGTTTCCTTCTTCCCCGTTTCTCCCCCTTTTTTTCTCCGAGATGGCTGAATCATCCCAGCATGAGGTCAAACACGGAATTATTTTGGAGTATTACAAGTGATCCATCTCTCCCCAGCATTACACACCTCAGTAACTAGCTGTGCTCGGCTACCAATTAACACCTACTTTATAACGTGTCGGGACGTCCTTAATGTGCCTGTGCACGTTTCTGCGCTATTACCTTGACGGATGCCTCTCCCACAATTACACTTAATTGGCATGTCAATATGCAAAAGCTAAATGCATTAACCTTCTTTAAAACTAATGAGGACTCCCACGCCCAGCTGGCGAGCGACGCGGCATTTGCATTTGTCACCGTTTTTTAGAAGAGAGGAATAAAGCCGGATCAAATCAAAACCGTCTGCAGATCGCCGGAAAGTTCAGCGTGTACCATCAAGAAACTCGGTACTCCTGCGCCCTTGGCAGAGACGTCCTTACTGTTCAAACGCAATTCTATGCCCATGCATGCCGTCTTTTTGTGAATGAAGTTCTGCACCTTTGCGTTTTAAAGGAAAACGCTTCTGGAGTAAGTATGGATGGGTATTAATTTCATTTGCTAATGACAGTTTAAAGTGTCTCTCTCTCACACATACACACATATAAATGTGTGTGTGTGTATATATATATATATATATATATATGAAACTTTAAATTGTCATTAGGAAATTAAATGAATATATATCCACATATTTGCATATATGTGGGCCATTCCAGAATAACTCCTTACATTCAAGTAACATGGGGGGAATAGATGTGTACGACAAGATAAAGACACTCCCAAATATTGCAGTATGGATAACGAGCAGCTGACTATTGGTAAATGCATGCAAACCACACTGCCCAGATAGAGTCTTTGTTTCCAATCTCATTCAGCTGTAAAAATGAGATGCCGTTCAATCCGACTCCTGGCAGCGGCCACGGTCTGGTGCGGTTCCAGCGGAGATGTTGGAAATTCAGGAGGACACACTGGCTTGTCTCGGAGCCAGGTTCTCCCGCTGTAGGCCCACTCCAGCCTTCCTCACATCGGCCCGATTGCTGTCAGCGGAGGCTCTTGTACAACTCCTGACCTTTGACATCGGTGAGACTGAGAAGCAGCGTGGCGCCCTGAGCAGATGGCCCAAATCCCTGTGTGCTCCTGCGGTAGGCAGGCTCCTCATTCCAGCACCCTCGGTGCTCATCTTCTCCTCTTGCTGCGCGAGCATCGGAAAGCTAAAGACTAAAACGCTTCATTTCTCATGGTATATTTTATCTCTTAAAAAAAAACTTTAACTGCAAAGAGCTGTGCCGCCTGCCAAATTTAGCGTATTCCAGATTACAAAGTCATCGCACTGACAGCACACAGAGTTGTGGTCCCTATTCCACATATTGTTCTGCAAGTGCTCCTGGTGCTCCAGGGAGGTCTCTCGCTGAACAGGTTTGGACACCCTGCCTGTGATCGGAAGGTCGTTGGTTCAAATCCCAGCGCTGGAAGGTCGATCTTGAGCTAGGTCCTAAGCCCCCAACTACACCAGGCACTGTCTGACACTAATATCTCAAAATGTATACTGCTTTTGGTAAATGCATCTGTTATATAAAATCTTTTTTCCCCCTATTTTAATATTTTCTTGTGTCATGTCGCTATTTTAAAGCCAGCAGCAGCTAGAGCCCAACAGCACCTGATAGACATTGACAGGATGGTGCACCATTCTTCCTCGTGCAGGCGTTTGACACAGACGCCCGGTTACCCAGCCTGTATTGCCCAGGGCACAGAGGAGTACAGGGTCCTGCAGGTAATTGGGATTAAGAGCAGCACGCATCAGATCTAATTACTTTAAGTAGCTCCCCCTGTAGGCCTGCTCCTATTCTTCACGCCGTTCTGATTTGACAGGTGGCATGGGGAGGCACTGGTAGGATTTCTGTCGGCGCAGAAACGATTTAAAGACAAGTCAAAGCCGCCGTCCCATATCCAGCCACTCTGATCTCGTGTCCCTTGAAAGAAACGCCTCTTTCGAGATTATTCTCCATTTTCACGCAGAAAAGCGGGTTTCTATAAAGCGGTTTGCCGACTTCCGTGCAGCCTGGAGGACACTCGTGTTCCCTTTTGAACGCGAGCGCCGGGAAATGGCGCCGTTTAAGCGAGCGGAGATAAAAAAAAAAAAAAAAAAAACAAATTGTGCAGGAGATGAAAACGCTTGAGAAAAGCATGCAGATGACACGAGAGCTTTCATGGAGCACTATCTTAGGTAAATTCCGGTTCAGCCAGAGTGCTTTTCGTTAAGATGTGGTCTTCAAACAATAATGAGTTTTGTGGTTTAACTGCTGAGTGCAGATACTTATATTTTTACGAAGTTCTATAATGAGATTTGTGTTGCCTAGACCCCCAATTCATGTTGCCCCACTGTTGCTGGGGAGAGACAGGGCGCTTCAAAGATTATCAAAGATTTCCATCAAAGGCTAATGCAATTTGCCAGAAACAGATGAAAGTCTTATTTTTTAGATGACTGAAAGGCTCAAGTAACTTTCTTTTTCAGAAATATTCCATATACACCAAAAATAAATTTTATATATAAAGCACATTGTTGTGGCAGGAGGCGGGGTATGGAATGTGGAGTTAAAACAGAAGTGCTTTTTTTTTGGTTGAGAGAAGAAAGTGTTTTTTTTTCCGTTCAGATGATCTCGGCTCCAAATCAGACCCTCGAACCTTGTTAGCATCTGGGCTGATTTCCATATTAACAGGTCCTTCAGAACCTTCAAAGTGATGAATAATTGACAACAAATGAAATGTTTTGATTGTCGACGGCACAAAGCACGTTTAATGTTTCATGTGCTTCTTGCCGGCTAATTACTGTATGCAGATGACACGTTTGTCAGGCGGTCGTCCTCTGCTGGTGCCGTGTGCTTCTACGGGTTGGAAAAACAGACTATTCATGCCGTAATTAACTAGAATGTTCAATGACCTGCAAGGGAGTCAAATGGCTGCCAATTCAAGCATTGTTTGGCCACAAGGATACACGGTAATTAAACTTCTCCACAAATTGCTTAAAATTAAACTGAACATTACTTGTAAAAGTTTTTAATTATTTATTTTAATGGACTGGGAATCCAGGACTGATTATGGGCCAGTTTTTGTTCTGTGCTGAAGATTCAACTGATGATGAACTTTCCACCTGACTTACTCGCTGCATGTCGGACTGGAGGTCGGCGTTCCTGGAGCAGGAGCTTGAAGTATCCAGATGAATCTTTAATGGGCCTGAAATTGCAAATAAAATCACCCAGGTCCCTGTAGTCTAATTTGAGCCGCATTGTTGTTCTGAATCTTTGGATGAGTGTGCATGCATTTTCCAGATGGCAGAAATAAAGCAATTGCCTAAATTCACAAAGCCATTTACTGATTGCATGCAGACTGCAAGGCATCACCTATTTCATACGGGAGACAATGTCAACAGGGATCTTAAAATAACAGTCAGCTTAGGTAGAACTAGTGGTGAGTGTCATACACGGTACACTATAGTGAGCCAGCATGCTTTGGATGCATACTCATGAGCATATTAAATAGGGCCTGTGCAAGACTGTAACCTGATTGTTGCGAGGCTCAAGATGGGGGCCTGTTCATGGTAACTGGTGACGTCTCGAAAGGGCAAAAAAAAAAAAAACATCCTCCGCCATCACTGCTGGGGGTTTCAGGCAGAATTATTTAAATCCCGAATAAACCATCCAGCGTACTTCTGTGACCGCTTATCCACCGGCCACAGCATAAATATTTTCCAACTATTTGAAGGCAAGCAGGATAATCCTACAGTTAACCCCCCCCCCCCCCCTACACACACACACACACACATGTCCATCAGAAGGCAGAAACAGAAAGTGCATGTTGTCAGACTGTGGACAGAGGATGTCATAGCGAGCCTCACCGAAAGGGTTATTTACCTTGGTGGAGCATTTCACTAACAGGAAATGACAAGGTTAGCACGGTTTTAATCCGGGGTGGTAGGGCAGCGGGTGCCCAGTATGAATGTTTATCCTGAAGTCACTGTCAGCCTGGATTGATTTACACCCGCCTGATTTATGCACACACTCCTGTAATACAGCTGACCCAGGAGCGGACCACCTTGTCATTTCACGGCACGGATCAGAGGAGAGACGAGCCCGAAATAGCCGGGCCCCGACCTTGAACTCACCGGAGATGCGAGATTTGACGGGACCCGTCCTTTACCAGCCTGATGTTCTATGAAAGACCACTAGAGGGCAGGGCAACACCACTGTGGAGGGAGAAACTTCGACGTGAACGTTAACTCAAATGCAAGCAAATAAATGACAAACTGGGGTTATTCTTTGCTGTCCCAGGGGGCAGAAATGGCTAGTATCATCTGCATTCATGAGCATCAAAATGTTTTCCAGCATCCACCATTATATATTCATACTGTCTCAAATATTTCCAATACTAAACACTTTTTTTCATATATTTAATTTTTCGTGATTTTTGTTTGCCTCAAAACCTGAATAAGAATGATGGCCAAAAAACAAAGACTTTTGAAAATTATTCCAGAGTGTCATGCATTTAATTCATATTATATATCTAAATCCATGTGCTTGGGGGACCCATATTTTAAAATGAATGAAGCAGGGCCACATACCAGATGCATGACCCTATAGAGGGAGTTTCTAATCAGCAGCACCCTGGCAAACACATGGAAATAGGATGCAGCTCGCAGGCACAGCGGCCGGTTGAGCACGGCCTGAAATCGCAGGGAATGAGCAAAAGCTGGTGGTCACATTTCTGATTATTTTGTGTTCTGCGTTGGGCCGTTTCTCAGTGTCTTTGACAGCGCCCAGCAACAGCCTAGACCACCACGTCCGGTAATGGCCTTGATGACAGCGCCTGTTAGCGGCCTTAGCGACCGCCCCAGCAACATCTGGGTGACACTCCACAAGTCGGCTGTGAAACCACTGATTCCCGTTCACTGGGGAATCTGCCCCGTTAGGACCCTCTGTGGAGGAGGTGGAAGCACTGTAGGACAACATTCCGCTGACTATATCACCAAAATGAATGGGGGGGGGTACTTAAAAAAGGCTTCTGCAGGTCCGAGGCTGAGTGCTGAGTGCAGAGCAGCGCAGAACGGTGACCCATGCGGGAAAAGCTTACTGTGCTCTTCACGAGCACTGGCAAACACAATGATAATCAGGAAAAGAGAGCCGTTACTGATTAACAATGCAAATAATTCAGTGGTGATTTATTTGGAATGCAGACGAGCCGCTCTGCCCACTTGAGTGTGCTCCGGGAGGCAGGGGTGCTTGGCCAAGGTCACCCGGACGGCGCTGCTGCCTCTCGCTCCATCTAGAACGGCAGCTAAGACTACAGGACGTATCCAGCTGCTGAGCGCCGCGGCGGGCTGTTACGTAATTACGCAGCATAACATTCTGCATACTCCTTATTGCATAATTACGGCCTATTGTAATGTGTACCAGATTTTCATTAGGGCTGGTGCGTGAAGCGGCAGCTATGAAACATGGCAGTGATCCGGAGGCTTCAGCTGCTGGCTTTATGGGATATTCTATTGTAATAATTGTAAAAATTATAGGCTATACACTGTGTGTGTGTGTGTGCGTGTATATACACACACACACACATATATATATATATATATATTTCATTTGAAATAGCTGGCAGGAAATGTATTTCTTTTATATTTTTGTGTCCAGTTTGTATTTAGGCTCTACTTGACATGTCTTACTCAGCCATGCACTCTGAATTGGTTGTTTTCCATATCACATAAATTAAATGTTAAATTAACATAAAAAACATCAATGGAAAAAATATGTATAAAAAATCCAGAATATACCATCTGGCTTCAGATTTAGCCTGGCCATTCTGTGTGATATTTACAGGCTAAACTCACCGGGTAACACCACAAGGTTAAGTTACCACGCGGTCTGGGGGTGAAGCCGACCCGCAGTCTGAGCTCAGAATGGTAGCTTTATGTGGGGGTCAGTAATGGCAGGGGCCTCTGGGCCTCAGCTTAGGGCCACCTCTGTCAGGCTGCAGACTGAGTAAATACACCCTGACAGGCTGGATCTCTCCTGCCCCTGACAGGTGGCCAGTTTGGTTCAGAGGCGCTGCCCGCTTGCCTCCTCCTGCCTGCCTGCCCCCCCACCCCCAGTGCGGAGAGAGCGGCCAAGCCTGGCAGCAGATAAATGACCCAGCAATCCCTCCATCTTCACCATTGGCGGCTGGATGCCAGCGGGGGGGTGGGGTGTCTACCCCTGACCCATTTTGGGGAAGTATCTTTTAACAGGAAGATTAAGGCTCTTTAATGGTAGGTGACACTAAAGTAACCCGCGGTGTTTTTCCGTCTTAATTCGCCACGTCTTCCGGTAAAGGAGCTTTCAGATGAAATAGCGCAGCTCCTGCAGGGAACTCGCGATTGTCAGAGCGCATTTCCGCGAACTGGAAGCGTCTCCTCCGGAGATCTCCGGAGCGTCTCTCTCGGTGCGTTAGGTAAAGCAGGGGCGGCTTCCAGAGGAATTACACCCAAAGCTCACCAGAAATTGCAGATTTTTTTTTTCTGCGGATATTATCCTGTCACCTTGCTTTAAACATCTCCGTAAACATCATAAAATAAGCCCACATATGCGCTTAGTCTCTTCGGACAGGAGCGCGTCCCAGGCTTGTCCCAGATTTGTGGCCGGCGGTTACGCGGCTTCTGCTGTGCTCCAAACATCCATCCGTATAATAAAGGCTCCTGATGCCCGGGATGTTATAATATAGTCATCGGCAATAAATCCGCGCATGCAATGCGGCAAATCGTTAAGTTATTGGACACTGTTATTTATATTGTACCGTTTCCAAAATACAAATTTTTAAAAATGATAAGGCAGCAGGTCCCCTGATAAGGGGAGACTGGCGGCATAGGCGGTTCAGGACCCTATTTTGGCGGGATGGAGGGAAAATAACAACTGTGTAATTTTCTCAACCCCGTTTAAAAATTATTGGGCAACTTTGAAAACTTACTTTAGGGGACGCAAATAACTTAGTAACCCAATTACTACTGATATAGTAACGATATGAAATACATGGGTCCTCGTGATTGCTTAACGAACGAACACGCGATCACTACGGGTTTCTGGTTAATTGCGTATTTGTGCTACAATGGCTGAGGGAGCCCATGCAAACTGGGAGTCTGAGTTTATGACCCGCCTGGTTTCTCGTAGGGTAGTGTCTTGCGTTTGGGCACATACATTTATAAGTGATATTTTGAAATATAATCGTGCGGTTTTCCTGTAATAAATAGGCTGAGTTGATTGCCCACCCCCCAGGACGCACACGCGGAATCCCACCTTTTATAAGTAAATAAATACAATTTTTAAAACCCCGTTAGACTAATCAGATGGTACATGTTATATAATGGCAGAACCCCTAAATAGTGAGTCTGAGAGCTGGAAATTGGAACAGGGAGATAGTTTAGGGTGCAGGACGACGAGGCGGACATAAATAATTTACTTTGCGCGGAAGATCGAATTAAAAGTCCTGAAGAAGATGGAGTTTTGTCTCTCCAAATTGGTGAAATCTGAGACAAAAAACGTTTTTTTATTTTTAACTTAAAGGCGTTAGGTTAAGTAAAAATAGGAGGTCAATGTAGCGATCGATGTATGCCAACGTGGTACCTTGCAAGTTAACAACTTACAAGGCAGTAGACCTATTTTAAAATGATTAATAGGCAGCTGATTTTTTTCTTTATTTTTGGATACAAAGTAACCTGACTATAACTTCCTGATCCTGTCTTTCAATTAAGAGAGGTGAACATTGGAGCAGTTGGTCCAAACAGCTAGCTAAACAGGACAGGTTGCCCTCTAATGAGGGATGGGGTACAAACTAGATACCAAAGGAAGTAGAAATCAGTGTGTTCAGGGGTGTTTTTCTGGTTTAACTAATGGACCTCTAAGATTTACACCATATATTACACTTTATATATTTGATTGATGTTTAAGTACAAAGTAACTTGCAAGTGATGCAAGCAGCACATTGAAAATGTACATGCTGCCAAGGAGTCGACTAGGTGTAAGTGCGATTAGGCCGAGCTTCCAGTGAATGTCGAAGTAAGTGCAAGCAGCAGTAGAGCATGAGCTACACAGCAACTTCTAACAAACTCTTCAAACACCAGACGTATGACATAAGGATTCAGAGAACGTAAACGGGCAGGTAGTGGAATTCACGGAACAGATGGGTCTGGAGAGGACCGGACTGATGGCCCGGACTCCAGTATCCATCAGCTCTGGTCGGTGGGAATTTTGGTAGGGATTTCAGGTATGTCCATACGTGGAAAGAGGTTATGTGTTTTTAAACAGATTTTATTATTTCACAGAACCAGACTGAACAAAATGTAAAAGCTAGATTAGGAAGGGAGACTGTGTAAATGCATTAACAGTGTGTGGTGTGAATTCCCCATTTAAGGACCGGGCATCTCCATCATACGCTCACCAGAGAGACTTTGCTCCCTACTCCTGATGGTTCCCGCAGGAGGTGCTCGGAGATCCTCTCCTGCCCTGCCGGTTTAATCCGCATCTCGGTGAGGACCGGCTCCATGTTTTGTTTTTGCACGTTTATTCAAAACAAAGCATCCTGCTGTTTAATAAGCAAGGCCAAGGGGCTCTCAGGGTGAGTTATTGTCTGGGTTTATAGTTTATACTGTTATTTTAGACTTTTTCTTTTTTCAGCCTGGCCCGTTTCCTCACAGCCTAATGGGGCAAGCTGGTCCTTACGAGGGCTTGTAGTTTACATTTCTATTAGCGACACTGTAGAAGAGATGGCCAGTGATTTGTTAGTGAGTGCTGGGGTCCTGACAGCTGTGTTGGGTTCAACCCTTACCCAAAAATGTATGTATATATTTTTTCTGCTGGCACCTAAATAAAATAGTAGTTACTTAATTAAAAAAATTAACTAGTCCTCCACTGGGACAGGAGTTGAACAGGAATTTGATGCTCTGATATTTTTTCTGTGTTTCATCACTTCTTTAGTCTTTGGAAGATTCACGCAATTTGTGCGTGTGTACTATAGTTTGTTGACCAGAACATGAAGTCAGGTTTTGTTTTTTTAATAACTAGGTTCCCCATTTAAGAAATAAATATAAGATAATAAAGAAATAAATTATTTATGGAATTTAGTTTTGTATAAGACAGCTATGATGTTTTTTCGACCAATGTAATGTTTTTTTGGGAGAAGGGGTTAAAAGATACCACATTTTCCTTTGCTGAGTAAGGGGCAGTGAAAACAGATGTCTGATCCAAGTTACAGTGACAGATGGGGATGAGGTACCAACCTTTTGTAGGAGAAGCGGGTCTTTGGGGGGGGGGGCACGTACTGTGTTTCCAGGGCCTTCTCCCAGCAGGGTCAGGGACTCAAATGCAGCTTATGGTGGGTCATTTTCACTCTGTTACAGATGTGCCGGACAGATAAAGCACAACCCTCAAATAGCAGGTAGACCCAAAGACGAAAATGCTCTAACAAATTATAACCGAGGCGGTTTGGCGCCTCGAGTTTCTGCAAGTATACATGGAAGTGTAGTTAAGCTTGTCTGCGTGGAACATCTAAACGTCTGATTGATAGCAAAAACACTCAACCTCCGTTAGCTTTAATGGGACAAATATGGCGTCATTTATTTCTTTATTGTATACTTAAGCAGAAGGCAATACTTTTGAATTACTTTGAATCTGTGGGGAAATTAGCTACATTTTAATGCCACTGAATCTGATTCGTTATCTGAGGATTGCAGTCGCCCGTGGCGATATTCTCCCATTCACATTAGTGCCTGTATAAAAAATTAAAATGGGACATGTCTCTGTTCAAGTATTTATTAATGTAATGTCACTGATGTGTCATAAGGAATATCTTCTTAATTTTGAGTGGGTTTAACGCTGCGAATTATGCACATCGCCGTCACCCCGAGCAGTTTGAATTTAGAAATGATTTAAAAAAAGAGAAAAACTCCCTTTTTTTACTGCAAACTTGCTGCTGGACTAAATGTTACAGGCTTTGGTTCTGAGGAACTGATTTCGTTTTTTTTTTCCCCCTTTTTTTCCTCCCTCCTTCAGCATTCTCAAGGAAATGCCATCAATTAGCTAGTTATTTTCATTTGTTGAGGGGTTAAGATACTGTAATCTGTCCCCAAATACCCTAAGCTTTGATGGGGGGGCCGGCCTCCTATCTGTCTAAAGTATGTCCACTTTTGTTCACCGTAATCCGGCTGCCCAAAAAAGGAGGCGGAGTTTGTCAGACCTAATGACATGAGCACCGAATTCGATCTGGCTTAATTTGGGATTAAAGCCCGCGGCTGTTGTGTAAAGCTCGCTCCTGTGCGGAAGGCCGTAAACTGGGCTAAAACCTAATCGTCTTCATAGGGCTCACTGAAAGATGTGTATCGAACACAGAGACAAATATTATCGACTGTCGCAGTAGCTGGAGAACTGCTTGAGAACTTGTAGGCCCCGAAAATGAGCTAGTTTATCTGCAGACTTCCTGCCACTACCTGAGGATCCGACCCACACCCATGAAGTGGTTTTATTTTTTGATATTTTTTTAATAATGACTACTGTATCCACCTCCCGCCCCCTCAGTTTCTTCTTTGTTCTGATATGCATTCAAGCTGGGTCTCTGCATTGATCATTTATCAATTGCTGTTTTCACCGAAAAGGTCTGCCTTAGGTAGCTGTGATAAAAAAAACAGCATAAAATGGCGTTTCCTGGACAGAAGGTGAGGACGGGTGGGGACATGCCGCGTTTTCACAGTCGGATGGACAGACAGAGAGCTGCTCCTGGAAAGGTCGCTGCCGGTGGCCCTTTTCCTGTGACGGTTTGTGACCCGTTTCTTTGGGGGGGGGCGGGGGGGTGGCACATATGCTCGCCGCTCGTTCTGTTACGCGGTGCGACTCACCGTTTGGCCGCGACTCAGGGCGGTCAATGTACGCGTCAGGGATGGGCGGCTCTACCCTCGAGGCAGGGGCCGACTTGCTACTTGTGCACTGAAGGGGGCGCTGCCCAGGAGGGCCCAGTGCGGTGGACGCAGACACTGTGTAGAGGCCAGGCTGACGCTGCCCCTCCTGACCCTGGGGGCCGTGACTGGTAGGGTAGGGGGGGGGGGATGTGTTGTGACAGCCCTGGGTATGTTCAAACTGTGCCAGCCTGCTGGGGGAGGCGTATGGCTCACCTTGTAGTCACAGTGCAGACGAATGCTCTCTAATGCAGGCTACGGAGGACTGGCCACCATGACAGTGTCGGCCAGCTGGTTGGGACGGAATCTGACATTACAGCCTCCCCCCACATGGGAGCTTTTGGGGGTAGGCTGGAAGGTGTGTGGAGGGGTACACTTTGGAAATGGGACAACCTGGAGTGTCCTGTGGAATCCTCTCCTGCTTCCTGCCAGTGTTTGCATGGTCGTTTTGCGGTCAGTTTGCTCGAGGAGGCGGGGGACAGTGGGGGTCATCCAGAGCACCGGAGTTTAGCTAATTTCTCACTGGGAACAAACAGTCGGGAAGCGGGATATAAATAATGAACGTGTGTGTATTTGTGCGTCTGTGCGCCATTGTGTGTTTGTTCCGGTGTCCCACAATGGAGGCTATTTACAAACAGACAAATGAAATGTATACATAGCAACAATGCCAGATTTGACTTGGCGCGGGAATTATAAAAAGCCGACAGATAAATATGTATCCGAAAAAGGTTTTCTGCTGAGCCCGTTCTGGTAAAAGGCAGCTGGGAATATGGAGAAATAATGTGCACAGCGCGTTTACGGACAGCGGGCACGTGGTGACGGGCGGATCTGTTACCACCCGACGGAGATTTCCGGAAAGCGAGGGAGGCCGTGGCTGGTGTCGGCGACGCCCTAGTTCCCGGCACACGCTCGTCACCCCGCTGGCGTAAACGGATCCGCCGTGAACGCGGAGGGCTCTGTCTTCGGCTGTAAAACGAGAGAATGTCAATGTCAGCGACACCGTGAGAATCGATGTGTGACATTTACACTTCAGGCCCCCCAGAGTCCTTAAGCCGGCATTTGCTTTTGTTCTGTCTGTGTCCGTAAAATTCAGCTGTGGCCGTTGCTCCCTGTAGTACGTTCCCATAAATATATATATATATATAACACACAGAATCTGTGTAAAATACTGCACTTATATGGTGTGTAGTTTAGTTTTAGTTCCTGTCGTTATTCTCCTAAAAGGAAACATGTTACTTAAGGGCTGTTGTAGCCCCCGAGTTGTTTTAAACCCATTTTATTCTCCTCCAGAGGGTGACCCATGTTTCCATCGGAAATTCAGCTGCCTGTGTCTCTGAGAGCCCGCTACATTTTTCCCGTCAGTAATCCCAAGCGGATGGGCCTTATTCTTAAATGCACCCTACAGACTGTCTGATGTGGGTCTTTCTTCCCTGGAAGCTTGTGGCGCGTCATGAAGCCTGTGCCCTGTGTATTGTGACATTTACATGGGGACCCCCCCCCCCCACCTTCCTTGTCCACTATTAAACTATTCCTTGAAAAGTCCAGAGCATGCTCTTTGGGCTGCAGCCTTGACAGAATCCCTGGCAACCATGTCAAACATTCAGTTGAAATAATAACGAAACAAATGTTTACATCATGTGATGCTTTTATCATGAGAGCTTTAATATTTTACCCAGGTATACAGTGTTACTCAGAATATTTGTTTATGTAAAGTGTGCCAGGCGCTTATGAGAACCTCAGTGGTAGATCTACGCCTGAGTGGGTTTGTCCATCACCAGGGCGCCACCACAGGCCACGTGTGCGACGCGCTGGGTCGGGCGGAGCTGTTTCCTTGACATCCCACGGCATCTGATCTGTTGGTGCTAATTGTTTATTTGGGATCTCACAGGCGTGCAATGCGAGCTATGGAGGAAACCACAGAAAAATAAGACGTTTGATATGCTCTTTTTAATCTATAGACAGCTTTTATCCATCTTTTAATGCCTGAAAGGGAACTCCATAACCTCAATGCAGTCTGTCAGACTGTATTGAGTGATCTGGCAGATCGCGGACTGAAAGTGACGGGTATTTGGGTTGTACTCTGATACCGAAGCACCTCGTTGTGTTTTCTAGAGCAGTTAAGTCTGATCGATAAGGGCGTGGTGTGTTTCGGGAGGGCGATACTGATATGGAGCTTGGCTAAGATGCTGGAGCACGCTGGAAAAAGTCTGCATAGCGCGCCGTTGCTATGCTAAGGGTGTGATACGACAGCTGTTCTGGGGTAACACTTAAATCTAAGCGAAGCATCCCATTGACCTTACATTTTTTTCATTTTTCAGGTGATTTTATCAGTCGGCTCGTCCGTCCTGAGAGCAGTTGGAGGTTAACGGCCTTTGGGTCGAGGGCCCGCTGGTGAAATCAGTCTGCCAGCTTTGGAATTTGAGCCACTGACTTTCATGTTCAGAGGCGCACACACCTTAAACTTAACACATTAAGTGATTAGTGTTCCGCCATTGAAATAAAACCAAGTGCTTTCCTACGCTCTGTGCTTCCGTTGCTAGGTGGTTCCATCTTGCCTCCGGTGCCGTTCGGACATCAACTGCGGCGCCTAATTTGATTGTTGCTTTTGGTACCAGCATCGTTACTCACATCGTCTATTGTTGTTAATTTTTAACATGAACTCGCCGGTGTCCCACAGCCTGTGCCAAACACTCTCTAAACTCTGGGCCTCTCTGTTACGTTTAAACAGAGAAAATCACCTAAATATTTTGATTAGGTGCTTCTTATTATTGGGTTATATCAGCTGAGTCAAATGCAAGGCATCTTTCTCGTACGTAATCTCGATTGTTACCTTTGTGACACGGCGGACAGTGTTTACTTCTGGGCCAGTATAAATTGTATTTATGCGAGTACTGTTTGGGACATCGCGAAGCTCGCCCCTGAGATGGAACAGCTGAGTTTTCATACGCTGTATGAATGCTCAGTTTATATGACCGACCTGTTTATATTGCAAAAGTATATTTTACAACACCCCCCGCCCCCCTCCCAACACGCACGTTTATTTAAGCATAAAATATTTCTGACTGCCTTGTAGCAACGTTGGTGTTTCCAAGCGCTTGTGTAAATCACCGACTGGGTTTGTCGTGTATTTATTGAGCATTGTGCTGGGTCTGCTTTGTGGCCCACTTTGATGCTGGCTTTGTGGGATGAGGTTGCCTTCCCCTTTTGGCCTGAGCTGCCGGTATCGATCCGCGGCTTGGTAATACGTCCGGAAGCCGCCGGGGAAACCCTTGTCATGTGATCACATTCCCCAAAGCTTCTTGTGTGACACAGACTTAGAGGAAAGCCTTTGGAAAAAGGACGGCTTTTGTTAACGCTTCTCCATCTGTCATTGTCCTGTCTGTGGCACCTCAGAGTTGTACGCGGTTTGCGTTGTCGTCCTCATGTCCATCTATCCATCCTTTCTGTTTTACCTGGGTGAGGCTCACTATTAACTACAGTTTGTTTCCATTCATTTGTCTTCTAAAGCTGAGCTGTTGTTTGTGTAAATATGGGACAAATGAATAGGATCAGTGTATGTAAGGTCAATTTCTCTATCACAGATTCGACATAGGTTTGACAGTAATGAAAACTCCTGTGTCTTCTTTTTATTCTTGCTAAAAAGTTTTGTTTTTGAGTGAAGCTTCTTTGTGTTTTCCTGTTTATTCGCTAAAATGGAAAATGTATCACTCTGCAGTTTACTGTCCTCTCTCGCCGTTTACATTCCGCTCTTGTAAATAGTTTATTTTCTCTCGGTATAATTTGGTTATGAGCATTTATTTTCCTGGGCCGCCCCTCGTGACCCCGGGTGTGAGCCAGGGCATGTCTGCGTCCCCACGGTCTGCGATGGACGGTTTGAGAATTCCAGCATGGAAGAATGTTCCTTTGGTAGCATGATATGTCATGCTTAAATGTTATTTCATCATAGACTTTTGTCTTTTTTCTATGCTGGGCCTCCGTGTCACCGGTGGGCCTCACTGCTCCTGTGTGTGTGTGTGTGTGTGTGTGTACGATTTATCAGGCTGAGAGTGTCTTTAATTCTGGAATTCCTCCAAACCCCACTGGCTTCAACAAACCCCACATTTCTGTGCGGTATATAAAGTACTGCGGAATCCTGCTGGTGGCGCTGATCCAGCCTGCCTCTCTTGCTGTTTATTTGTAGTGATACCCAGGTTGAGCATGAGGTGGATCGGGGGCCTCCAGCTGAGGAGCGGTGAAAAGCTGCCCCGAAGCCCGAGCCATAAGGGGGGCCTCTCGCCCTTGGGAACTCTCTCTGACCACAGTTACTGACAGCAGATTACTGTATCTTTACATTTCCCCCAAAAGCATTGTGTACGTCAGCAGACACCACAATTCTCTGTTAAGGCGTGCGTTGAGTGCGATGTTTCCATGATGGTGCCGTCCCATGGCGACATGCTCAGCATTGTTCTGGGTGGCTCTCCTTTGGCTTGGCTTTTTCTCCAATAGCACATACAGTTGTATACGTAGGTAAACCTGTACATCACTTAGGATAAATGTATCTGATTGAATCCTGGCCCACCCAGACTTACACAAGCCCATTTAAGGCCTCAGGCCTCAACATTGACCAAGGAGCAGCGGTTGGGGCCGACCTGGCCCAGTCGAGCCATCAATCCACCAATGACGGATGTGGGCTTGTCAGGGCTGGGGTGGGAGATATGGGGTCACACTAGGGCACTAATCACTTGGGATCACAACACCACCCAGTTTAGCCTGTGACGCGATGTCCTCAGTCAGACGGTCGGGGGACAGCCTCGTTCCTCTGCGTTGGTTTCGGGGTTAGCTAATCCTCCGTAGGGCTGGCAAGCTGTGGATTCTGGGGCTTCCTGAGAAGCAGATGTGCTCTGAAAGGGCAAGCGGGGGACTGGGGCGTCTTTAATGCGGTGACATTGTTCGGGGCGATGCCTCTATCCCGTCCTGTCCTGTCCTGAGTCAGTCCAGCTTGCTGGCACAGCACATTTTGGGTTCCACGGTCTTTCCGTTCAGAAGGTCCCGCTTCGGCCTAATGCATGTGACGCGGGTCCGCTGTCCCCGGCACCAGGGAGACGTGATGCGGGGTGAAGGGCCGCCAAACTGCATAGCGCCACTCCCCCTATCAGGCTGCCGTGTGTCTCGGAGGAACATCAAGTCACTGTTTCCCATTTGCCCAGGGAGACTGGAGACGTGCACTTAATTCCTTCTCTTGTACTTCGGAGGGCAGTGAATTGCCTTAAAGCCTCTGAAGACGGGTAATCAGATCAGGGTCCAAACTGCTCATTTTCTCGGTGAGCAGCGTGTGGGATGACGTCACTTTGGGCCTTCCATGTGCCCTTGGGCTTGGGGGGGCGGGGAGGGGGGGGCATGTCTTGGCACGGTTTACAGGCCATGTTGCATATTTATGTATAAAGTATAACTCATGTAGATTTGTAGAGGGCCTTATCCTGCCGTATTGACCAGCCGAGGGCAGTGTGGCACTTGGGCCAGGAGTGTCCCCCATCCTGCTGTCAACAGCAGTGTTCAGTTCAGCAGAAATGTTCAGCTTGTCCTTGGCAAAACAAATCAAATAAGACTGGGCTCTGATGGGACCGAACCGAAGCCCGAGGTAGGTGTTAGGGGCTTTTAGTGGGTGGAGAGCCAGCCAAAAGCTTGTTCACCATGCACTTCTCCTGATGGCTAAAGTAACAGTTAGTTTTTAGTAGAATGAGCCGGTGAACCACATCCAGGCAACAGATTCCCTTTCCATCTTCAAGAAACTCCTCAAGACCCATCTGTTCCAGGAACGCCTCTACTAGCCTGACACAACTCTGTGTGCTCTGGATGATTTTAAGATTGCAGGGGGTTGATTTGAGTAGTTGTCTTATTAGGTTCTTGCTTTGTTTGGAAGTTATTGTGTAGCTCTAATGCTATTTACACCGTGACCTGGCCGTCCCCGGCATTCCCCAGTCGACTCTTTGACTGCTGTGTGTTTGTAATGTGGTATTTGCCTCACTCCTACATGTTGCTTTTGTTAAAAGTGTGTACCAATTAAATGAGAGATGTTTTTGGTGACACCGCGTGATGGTTTTGGGTCCACTGTAAGTGTAATTTGTCGGTTTAATACTTGAGACGAGACGAGCGTGTTTAAGAGGCTAGGATACCTTTTCCATGACTTGTGATGATATTGAGTATGAAAAAAGGAGTAATCTTTCGGGGAAAGTGCTTGACGCTCTGCTCAGTGCGTCGACAATAACGGCTTTTCTAAGGAATAAATAATAATAAGCGAAGCCCCCCGATCTCATAACATGCTTAAGACTTCAGCGGAGCTGAGTGATAATTTACCGTACAGTATTTTGACTGAAATCTTAATGCAATGAGGATTAAAGGGATTACAACATAATCTCGGGTAATCCAACATGCCACGGACAGAGGCAGACTCGTAATGGTGCCGCGAACCGTCCGCGCTCCTGATGGCACCGTCAGTCAGGGCGGGGATTAAAATTAGCGGGAAAAGTTTCCAAAGCCGCGTCGCGGCGGAAGACGAGGATGCAATATGGGGCTTCATAGGCGCACCTCGGAAAGCGCTGGGCAGCTACCCAGAGGACAAAGGAGCCATCCCATGAAGGAGAGATCAAACTAAGAAGATTTCATATCCCTATTTTTTATTTTATTATTATTATTTTTTAAATATATCAGCGTCTCTCGGGGTCATTAGAAACTAATGCATCTAGCTTCATGCCGTTTGATTTGGATTTTAAATATATATATATTTATATATTTAAGTTTTGATACTTCTCATTACCACTTTCCTGTTTCATCAGTGTGTCTGTAACTTTCCTCATGAATATATTTTGTGTTGGAGAGTGCAGATTTCTTGGATATTGTAAGGATTATAAAATCCCTTTGAACTACACAAACTGTATGGGGTCTCTGTTAAAAGGATGAGGTTTTTGACACTTTTAAACAGTCTTTCATGACCCCTTTAAAGCTCCTGCTGTCTCAATAAAAATATGATAAAATAAGAACATATGTCTGAGAAAAACGAAAACTGCCATTTTCCATGTTTCATTACAGCTCAGTGTCCGTACAGATTTTGTGGAAGTGAATCCCATTTATTCATTTGTTTTTAATTGAGGCATTTACATATAAACCATAAAAATATAACTAGAGGATGTAAAAATGAGTTTAAATTTAAGATACCGATGATATATAGATATATAAAAATTGGTGTTCAAAATTTAACATTTAACATTAAAATTACACAATAGATTGAAATAATACAATCACTTAAAGAATATTTAGTGTTTTGTATTTTATAAATTTACGATCTCAGTTACAAACCCTGTTCTATTGCTTTCTGTTGACCTTGCTTAAAATTGTCTGCAAATGTAGATTATCAAAAGTACAAAAATTCCCAAAATAATTCTTAAAACTATAATTTCCAAAAGAAAGAAGAATAAATTATTTATTCTAATTGTATTGTAAAATACAGTATGACATTTAGTTATAATTAATTATAAATGTAAGCATTTAGTAATTGCGCTTGTTTTTAAAACCATTTAGCAGCAATAACCATATATGAAAAAGCTATTTGAAGGCACAATTGACTCGGCCTCGCTGAGCTGTAATTCTAGCTGATGTGATGCATGTCCGATCAGTGGTAATTATTAAAATGAGGTGCTTGTTTTCGGGAGGACAGGCCGGTGGTGCTGTTCTCGCTCGCAGGGACTGGCTGGGGGCGCCGCGGACGCCAGCGCTCTTTTCGGGCTGGGGGAGGGTGAAGGTCGGCGATGGCGATGCGCAGGGCTGCAGAAGTGGAAGTTGTCCGGCCGGCCGATTAGTCGTACGATGCTGCACATTTCTGGAGACATTGATTCATCGGAAGGGGGAACCTTTTACTTTACTGGACGATTTCATGCATAATTCATGAAATGTTTCTCGTATGTATCATTGTTATTATTTGTTTTATAAACCATTAAGGTGACACCATAAATAGAGGGCACCTCGCATGCATAAAATAATAAACAAGAACAGGATACTGCAGTTATGCTGGCTAATGGCAGATTTAATCATCTATTGTCTGCGCTTTTACGCGAAACCTTCCACTTCTGGCTAAAGGCAGCTGTGCGCGTCTGCCGAGCTGTTGCAGTGCCCCCTTGTGTCGCTTTTATATGTAGCAATTGCTGAAGTACAGTAGTTGAAAGTAATCACCTGCTTTTCAGCGTGGATGGCCTTTTATTGTTTTCGTGTCTTTAACTCCTGGGACCCTCGCCCCGGCAGCTCTGATCCTAGCGTTTCAGAAACGTGCACCTTGTGAGTGAGATAAACGGCGGAAAAATTTGTCAAACAGTTACACTAAAAGTGTATTCCCAAGGAAGGAAAAAGGCATTCCGTGCACTGGAAGCTGGGGCCAGGGGGGAGGGATGTCAGGGCTGCTCTGACGGGCTGGAGTTGCACATTGTGTGATGTTATCTATAGTGGCAGTAAGAATGAAAAGTTATTTTCCTTTGTGGCCTTAAGTCGTGGGAACTGAGGGGGCTTGTTGAGACGACGGGGTCCAGAATGAGGCGTGAATCCCGCCGAGGCCAACAGGGGCAGCGGCAGAGATCAGCGCCTAAACGTGTCATTTAATCGGGCTTTTCCGCTGGCCCAAATCTCCGAGTGGACAGCTTCTTGGCATTTTCAGGGCATTTCTGCCCTGGATGGCGTGGTGTCTGTCTCCATGTTATTTATACTGTAATAAGTGCCAGAATCAGGCGGAGGAGACTGAGTGCTGTAATGGTGCCCGGAACGGGCCGAGATTGAGCTGAGGCTAAAGACTGCTCCCGCCGATGAGGGATTCGCTCATCATTTACGTTACGTAATTAGCCCGAGACACAATTACAGCTACTATCACTATTACTTGCACATTTGCCATTGTCAGATTACAAGCAGATATATGCGATGTAGTTTCTCAGCGAGAGGCCAAACTTATAAGGTGATTAATGGCAGTATGTGGGGAGTTCTGAGTAACGTGTGATGCGGCTGAGCGGCCGGCCCGGCCCGGTGCAGGTGTGCTGAACTCATACTCGCTTGCCCTGCTACTTTCTGCTTACAGTTTCTCTCTCTGCCATTGCTCAATAGCCACCAGACGACCTTATCATGTTCAAAAAAAGGGTCACACCCCAGGAAGCCTTATGCTCCTCTGCCTGTCCTCAAATTTACAAAGCTTTCTGACTCCCCCCCCCCACCTTTTTCCGGCAGTGTGATTTCAGTGATTTCAGACCTGTGCTGTCTGTCTGGGAGCGTGACCCCCCGCCCCCCCCCACACCCAGTGATTTCTGGCAGGAAACCTCTGGGAAGCGAGATTGGAGATGCTGGCTCGGAATCAGCTGTGAAACTGAATTTTGTCGGTATATATATATATATATATATATCCAGTCTGACCCCCAGCCGGTTTTATTGGATCCCTTGGGAGAGGGAATGTCAAGCAGTTGGCTTGTATGAAACAAGAAGACTGTACCTTTCAAAAATACATCAAATCAAGCGTTTACGCTGAGGTTGAATTGGTTTAATCTGTGACTTTTTGTTATTTGGTGACAAAATAAATTGTTGTAACAATTTGATTGTTTATTCTGATGATCTCGCAGACGGGTTTAATGGACGACTCCTTTTGCTTGACGTAAACACGGCGTTTGCTCTCGTTCTCGTCTATTCTTCACGGCATCGTCTCGTGAATCGTGAGCCACCCTTGGCCCCGGCCACCCGACGCGACTCCTTATTTATTAACCATCCGCAGAGTCGCCGCTGTTCTCTTCTGATAGCTAAGACCCTCGACAGCGCCCCCTGTCCCTCCAGCCAGGAGCCTGCCGTAGCTGACAGCAGGGTTTTACCACAAGATTAGCACCGAGAGGAGAGCATTCCGTGAAGTGGACGGTGCTTGTTTGTGAGAGAGTTTCTCGTGTTTGTTATCTCTCTGACAGCCGCTGTTTGCCTTGGGGGCTGGATAGTGTGGAGTAATTCAGACCGCCGTGATGTGATAAACCGCGTTCCCTGAGTGTGTGTCCATGGGGTACGGGTGGGGTGGGGCTGTACTTCTTTTTCCATTATCTGGGAGTGACTCCTCGCTGGTGAGCCTTGGGAGTTGGAATACCACACCGGAGTCGGAGTCTGCGGCCCGGGCTGTCAGTCACACGCGGGATAACACGCCTCACTCGGCACAGTGTTTCTGCTCAGGAAAACTGTACAAAAAAAAAAAACAAAGACGTTGCGCTCTCTCTTTTTTTTATTTTTTGGCTGGTTTGGTAAAAAAACAAAAGCGAGTTATCTTCTCCTTTTTAATTGTGTTATCTCCTAGATTTGCTGTGTGAAGGAGCCTTTGCATGAAGCATCCATTGGCGTGTTATTAGTACGACTTACTATTACGTTTTTATTTTACACTGTCTTTCAAGTGCTGAATTATTTAGATGAACACATCAGTGGCTGTGCCGGGACGTTTCTGTCCACGCCGTGTTTTTTTTCCCACATACCGCGGTGTGTTTTGTGTCACCTGTACGTGTCGGCCTGCCATACGGGGGGTGGGGTCCATAGCGCCGTCCTATCAGATCCAACATGCCTCTGTGGCATTGTCACCTGTGTCACTGCAGAGCTCCTCCTCGGTCACATGTTCGTGTGACTCGCCACGTGTAACAGTGACAGCCCACCCCGCCCCCTCTGTCTCCCAGTATAGCTGTATTACTATCTGTCCACAACTGCGTTCACGGTTCCTGTGCCTTCCTCACTGGGCTTAAGGGTCATCCTCACACCGTTTATAGGTGGACAAGATTGGGCGAACGGATGGATAGACACTTTATTAATCCCTTAAGAGAATTGCAGGTTTACAGTAGTACAACATGCACATTTAGACAGTAAGAAAGAGATTTGGACAGGAACAGAAATAAAACCTGGCAATAAATGGTAACAGCGTGAAATGTCAGAGAAATTACTGCAGTGAATTTTGTAGTAACGGCTTAGAGATAAATAGTACTGCGGCTCGCACAGAGAAGGAGTGAATGTTCTGTGGCTGTGCTTAAGCGGTTCTGGTCCGTTCAGACAGCTCTCCCACCCCCTGTAATAGAGTGACACATAGAGTCTAATAGACAAAGGTAGGAATGACCTCTCTCAGTCTGTCTGAAGGATGTTTGTTCTGTTCTCTTTGCTTTAATTATACACTTCTTTAATTAAGCTACACATCTTGTTGTTGCGTGTTTTTTGTTTTTAATGTATGTATGGATATGGGAGATACACATTCAGCTGAATGACACAGAATGTAAATGCCCTGGGGGCCTCTGGATTCTCCCCCGGCGTATAAAATGGAGCATGGAGGGCCGTAAATATCACTCTTCTTAACCAAGAGCAGGCCTACGCTGACAGTTACTGCGTACGCGGTGTCAACAGCAATAACCTAAGCGCAGGATTTACAGCGTGGAAATGGTGCGGACAGCGAAATGCCTCCCGCCGAGGAGGCTGGGGCGTTCCACCCCCCACCCCACCCAACTTGCACCCCACAACTCAGGTGTGCTGTATTATTATTCTGCTGTGCTGTTGCGGGAGTCTCTGGGGAAACGTATGGCATTGTAGGTCTGTGTAATAAGCAAAGGTCTATTTTGCTAATTCCATTGGGGATCAATGGAATGCCCCCACAAGGGTGCACATGCTCCCACTTTGGGTGGATTTTGAGGGCATAGTTATCTGCACCTCCCCCATAATTTAAGAGCCTCAGAGGCTGCAGAAACACCCCTTAAATCTGAGGCTTC
>JAODKK010000001.1:47375564-47385762 GCA_026774405.1 Petrocephalus microphthalmus | reverse complement strand
GTTTATTTGCATCTGCCTGAGAAAAATAGTGCTGATTTTCCCACCCAGGTGTCTAATGAACCAATTATTTTACTCGCGCACCTGTTGGCGCCTGACTTAAATGGAACGGTGAATGTTTGCCTCCCAGGACTATGGGGACAGTGGAGTTTGTCTTCACTCCTTAAGTTAGTTGCCGGGTTTAATCATTTTCCCCGTCTCATAACTCGAGTGACATCGCAGTGTGGTAACGTGACTTTCTGGCACTGCGGGCCCCGGTTCCGGTTCCCGGTTCCGCATTCCAGGAGTTTCCCGGGACCAATTACGCACGGCGTCTCTTCGTCTTTTCCCCCTTGTACGTCCTGTCAGGGACATCGCTTTGCATTTGCTGTGCCTCAGCCTACGTCTCGAACCCGAGACCGCACCAGCGCCTCCTCCCCCCCAGACCCATTTGCGGGTGACAGGCACTTCCCCCGGTGTCGGAGGTGAATGCGAGACCTTGTTCGGCGAAACACCTGTCGTTGGAGCAGAGTTCAATTAATGTGGTAATCAATGTCATAAAGTGAGCGGAGGCCTGGGGGCGTGCCCTGGCACATCACAGACGCGGCAGATTAATTAGCATTAAGGTGGGCAGACGTACACATAGATGACTGCTTCACAGAGCTGATTGAGTCTGGTTAGTTACTGCACCGCCTTAAGGGATCTGAGCTGGCATCAGAACATCACTCTGGGTACATCTCCTCGCTGTCAGCTGGCCACAGGTACATGTTTATGCGCTTTGACATTGTTCAAGTGTGCATGTCAGGGAGCCGCTTATAGGAAGCATTATTATGTTATATTATTATGATTATCTTGCTATAACACGCTTTGATACCCAACTGGGGCGCTCTCTCCTACTGCTTCAAGGCCGATCCCCGACCGCCATGTGCCGATCCCTCAGCATCAGCAGTGTCCCGGCAAACAGGCTCTCCCAACCGGTGTTCTCCATTTCGTTGATGTCGCTTCCACAGATCAATAGATTTGCCCGCCACCTCGAGGTGGAGCTGACCATTGTTGTCCTGGCCTGTGTGGATCTGTTTGGCCCAGACGCCAAGGAGAGCATTAATTCTGTGGCGGTTCACCAACTTTGTCGAGACCAGCTGCTGCTCATATCATGCTACTTTCTGACATTTTTGGCCTTTGGCCCATAGTAATGGTAACAATGACGATGATTTGACATAATTCGCAAAACTGCCCTGGCATTTACTGCCACATCAGGTACAACTGGGAAATTTCCGGAACATTAATACATAGAAAATCATTTGTCAGCGCAGTAACTATACAGGCAAATTGGGCTGAACTCGTGCAGATTTATGGTGCAGGGTGCTAACTGCTAATTATGGCCCGTTGCCTGTTTTACGATGCTGGTTCCCACTGTTGAATCACGGCCAAAGGGGGTTAGGCCGTTATGGCTTCCGAAAAAAAAATCTGCCCAGACCAGGTGGGTTGGGGAGGAACACAGCATGTTCTGAGGATGGGAAAACAAAAAACCTGCTCGAGGTTGTTAAAAATGAATTTGTGTTTCATTTGGGGCTGAAACACCTAAATAAACCTGCTTGTTAACATTTAATTTATTTAAGTGATGCTTTTATCCAAAGCGATGCATGTTTTGCAAAGGCAGGGTCAGCCGGTCCCCGGAGCAAATAGGGGTTAAGCGCCTTGCTCAGGGGCCTGGTAGTGGCATCACTCTGCTGACCCTAGGTGACCTTTGAACTGGTGGCCTTCTGATCACAGACACAGCAACCTAATCCACTGGGCCACAGCCCACTTTGATGGCCATACGGAAATGGTTTCTACGTTTGAGGTGAACCAGGTGGGAAACCTGGAAATCAGCTCAGCACCAGCCAGGATACCATCTAAAGTTGCTTTAAACCCACAACGTCGTGCACCAGGCTGGATTAATCCGTCATTGGCACCGCCTTCTTGGCCTTGATTACGGACTTCAAGACGGAAAGGGGTTCTTTTTCTACAAAACACCCCTGGGAATTCAAAAAATCAAAATACATTTGCTGTCATCTTCAGCTGTATGATCCATGTACAATCTCATCGGTTGTAGTGCAAGGAAAAGCAATAAATTGAATATAAATACATAAAACATCTAAACATGATGTATTGAGACATGGACAGGCTGTAAGATGAGGAAAAAGTAGTTAAACAAAGCAGTTAAAAAATTCTGCTGGCCAAAACAGGAGAGTCTAAAAATCCATTGGAGGTTCGAGGCAAAGTCTGCAAAATCACGTTTTTAATATTTTGCTGGTCCTGTGGATGGATTCCACTAAGACCAGTGGAGTATTCTCCACCTCCTAGTGTACGTAAACACCACACCTAACCATAGCCCGAAAGCAGGGCTTCTTCCTGGTCATCATGTCAACTGCTCAGGCCAGACCTCGCTCGGGGAGCTTACATATCTGTACTGATCACGAGTGTCTATTTGAAAGCCGTAATTAAAATAAAAAAGAAGTATAGTGTTTGCTAATTAAACAGCGCCACTTAATATAAATAACAATGGCTCCAATTAAACTGTTCACAGCGCCTTGCCTAGTTGTCACTATCAGACCTGTTACCATCTCCCGAAGCACCAATCAAGATGTGCAGAAATGGCACATTAAAAAGAGATTGAACATGATCAGAGTGGCATGACCATCAGATAAATGGGCCTGATTCCTTATTAAACAATTATTTATATTTGGGGGTTGTTTCTTATCTCTGACGCCAAAGGGCATAGCGTTTTTTTTTGGGGGGGGGGGGGGAAGGTGGTTCCATTCCATGTTCAGATCAGACAGTGCTTTAAAACTTGGAGAGGTTTGACTCCATTTTTATCAACGTCTACACTGAGGCAGCGGCCTCTGGCCTGAGGAGATCCCTGGACTGGACGAGGCCAGCCATGCGGATGTTCAACAGGCCGTACTGTCTGCTTGCAGGATTCTTTGCTAATCAGTACAATGCCTATAGAATTATGATTGTCCCAGGTTGCAGTACGCCATCCTTACATGCAGGTTTACAGTGGCACGAAATACTGTACAGCGGCAGTGATGATGGAGGGCCGTCGCAGCACTAAAAGTGGAACAGAGGCTGGTTTATATACATCAAGTAATGTACATATGCAATAACACAGTAATGTACATATGCGGCACAACACAGGAGCCGCATAAACGGGTGGAACAATTATTATTTCCAGAATTCGGAAATCGTCTTCATATTGAAACAGACAGTGACACTTGAGGAATGTTAACCCTGTACTCTGAAAGCAGCTTTCTTGTATTTTGTGTGCCGGAGTGGTTTCTGGACGTATGCAAAGCCTTCTGTGAGAGAGGTGACGTCCCTGTGTGCACGATGCATGCGATGTGGCCGAATCGAAGGCCGTGGCTCCGTAGCCAAGAGGCACAGCGGGGCTAAAGTTTGACGAGGGGGGACGCTCATTACCAACACCCCCCTCCCCGCCCCCAAAAGATGGGGCGCTCATCTACCCCACAACGCTATAAATAAACAGAGCTGGCACAGGATCCAGGCTCTCAGGATGGGTTATTTACCGCTCGTGAGAGTGGTGCAGACAGCCAAGACCCCGGCTGGCCCGGGTGGTGCCTGCGGGGCCTCACTGAATAGACAGAAAGGAGTTGGCCACAGACAGGCGTACAGGGCCTCCTTTGAGTCACGCGGATGGGGATTTCAGCAGCCCCCATCTCTGCGTGCAGGCGGGGGGAAACAAAAAGGCCACTGTCCCGCCGCGCCGGTCCGCGGGGCTGCCCTCCTCCCCCCTCCGAAAAGAAAAAAGTTGACTTTCTTATTTTTAGACCTGATCGCGGCTGGACGGACATTGTTCCTGGGAGCACACCCCCTGGCGTGCGGGCCCTGACAAAGCCACGCCTGTAACCTGCGGCCCTGCAGCTGGGGGCCACCTATGGGGCACGTCGAATCGGGGGAACGGGGGCCCCGGCGCTCTGGCACGGATGGCCCCCGGCTTTTTGTGAGGGCCATTCGCTGCGGTCCTGCTCCGTGTGGTGGCTGGCAGCGTGGGTCAGCTAGGGGCCCTTTGTCTTGGCTGCTCACTTTCACACTTGGACCCTGGGCTGCCCGTCGCCCTGCCTGCTTTTTATTTATCTGTTCGCCCCTTTAATTGTTTACTTACAGGCTGGGAAAGAAGTGCTCTCCATGTACTTGCTTGCGGGATCGTCGCGCCACCCGTCTTCGGTCGGCTGTCGCCTTCCGAATTTTCTATGGATCTGAGCTCTGTGGCGAATGTCGCCTCGAACTCGTTTGTCAGGCTTCGTTGTGACATTTTACAAAGGACCTTCCTTTAGTACCTGCCTGCTTTATTAATGCTAATTAATCATTTCAGGCTGCTGAGCCTTTTTCTTCTTTCACATACCCCTGCAATACTTCCCGATTCTGATTTTATAGACGTACTTAATCTGACGAACGGCTAAACCACACCGCTTGGCAGATTTTAGGAGATTTCCTGCGAAATTCTAAATACGATCGACTGGAAAATCACGCTTCTTTCGGCGTGGAAATCTGTCACGTCTTTTTCGTGGTGACGCTGAATTTAACAATCGTTTAATCAAACTCCGTAAAAAGTGCCATTGGATGTCACCTTCGTAACTGGTGTGGAATGAAAGGGTAAGTTAACATTCAGTGTAGCTGGAATTTTGGCAGGGGAAAAATGTTTTTAACACATGCAAATTCTTCCAGCGATCCCTATAGGAATCTCCCAGAGGGGGAAAACCTTTATGCCGTGAAAGGGCATTCCAGATCTTTTCTTTTGTCCCAGAAAGTCCCAGGACTGTGTCTACTATCCGAAATTATCTAATTCGGTCTTTATGAGGGATTGTAGCCCCGGGTGCTTTTCATGGGAACAAGAGATACTCTTGTTAGCCAGTGGAAACCTAGAACAAGGAGACAGAAAGCAGATATAAATCATCATTTTCAAGGCAGAAAAATTCACTTATGGGTCACGGCTACGTAATTAATTTCATCGGAACACGGCCCTGCCTTGTCCTGAGCTTCCATCCACAAGAATGCGGCCCGTCTTGTGACTCTGGAGGTCAGGGGAGGGAGGGGGAAGAGGATGACATCACCGCATTACGACGGGGACACAGTAGCACCTTGTGTTCCTGCTTTTTCCCACTTGTCGGAGGGCCGCGGCTGTTCTATGCTCCCTGGAAGAATACCTTTTTATTCTGGCCGGTCCCCCAGCTGCGGTATGGAGTGGGGAAAATGCCACTCTATCTCATGATGAATGGTGCTTGACCCCCGGACCTGGTCCCCCTGCATTTCACGGAATCCCAAATTAACATGAGAGCCCAGACATGGGACTCCCGTTATGCCGGGATTTTTTGGCGGGAATGCGGCTCGAGCGATCCCGACACCATTAGGGTAGGTGCATTAAATGAAGACAAGCCGCACCGGCGTGTACCGGACAATCGCCCTGCGCCGCTGACCTCGCTCGGTGGAGGGATGCATGCCGGAGTTGCATTCCCCTGAAGCAGGTCGCATGGGTGCCTCTTTGTTTAGCGGCTGAATATGATTAATTATACAAAGCAACAGTTATGGCGGGATTAACAATTAGCCGGACCTGTCAAGTAGCGGCTCTGAGACGGCCAGCTAATTGAACGGCTGGTAGTTCATTGTGTCCCCGAGCAGAGCCTCTCTTTCATCTCGTCCGCGAGACGGGCTCCGTCCTCCCGAAATATCTGTGAGTCCGCCCCTGATCGTTCCACACGGGATCATATTATTTCAATATTTGCTCAAACCGTCAGAGCTGATGCAAATTTTTTTTATTTGACAGTTCTTAAATATTTTAATTTCACAAACAACTAAACATAATATCAGGCAAACCACCTCCTGTAGGTTAATTAAAATGCCGATCAGGCATTGCTCATAAAACAAGTAATTATGAAATATCAGAAACAGGCTTGGATTAATTTTTAAGTACTTTTTGTTCGTTTAATTATAAATAAGAACAATGAACAGCGCCAGATTCTGTTTGAGGTCACGGACTGGACGTAAATAAGTAAATTCTGGCCATCTGTCTCCCAGATTAACGTCAAACGTAAAGATGTCAAGAGGGTATGAAAGAAGATGGTAAATCTCGGGAAGTTTCTCGAGGATTTCAGAGTCAGGGCCATGGCCGCGGACCCCGAAAGCACGGGGCTCTTTCTCCGGTCCGAAGAGGCAAGCGTGGGCTTGGGAAGAGGAGCAGATGTAGGGGCATACGAGGAACTGTGCCCACCGTGAAAGTTCTGGAAGGCGGCCGGGGAGGCGGGCGGTGCGATCGGGAGGAAACCTGATTGTTTGTTAAGAGGCACAGGAGGGGCAGGGACGTGGTGTGAGGCTCGCATGAGAATATCTGACAGACTTCACTGGTATGAAAACCTCTCTTTCTTTGGAGCGGCGGAATCCGTGCCCGGCCACCCCGACCCCTCTCAGGCCATTGTTGGAGAAGCCAGTGTTCAAAGCGGGCCTCCAGAATGGAGTCACTCTTCATTAATACCATGTAATGAAATTAGAGGATGTTAGTTAACTGGTTTCAATCAAACTGACTTGGCCACTTCCACAGGAGGCAAACAAAGAAAGAGGGGAATCTTTCTAAAGATTCTATGTAATTCGATTAACGGCGACTCTACAGCGGGACAGAAATTAAGGCTTTCACTCGTAAAAGGGCGTTAAAGGAAGGAATTCCTTTTTGAATGGAAATGCCCATTCTGAGCATGTTTGTTGACTTGTCCTTGCGGGGAATCCCCCCTCTCTCGTGCACTTTTTGTGTTTCGTTAAGCGCCGGGGGCATAAAATGTTCCGTACAATCCACACTTTTCAGGCTTTTCCTGTCAGGGTCAGGTTAGAAGTTTCTGGGCGTTTGATAACAGACCGTTTTGGCACCCGGTGCCAAAAAGGGTCAAGAGATAGGGCCCCCGAGAAAGAATTCGGACATGAGTGTGGCTTCCTCACGCTCCAGACCGATTTAAGCGTCACGCCAAGCACATATCAGCATCCCTGCTCACTATGCACGTTTCTGTTGCAAACCGCCCTTATTATTTCGCAATTAGTTTTACGAAATGTATGAAATGTAAACTGCTGTCACGTCGACCAATGATGCTCCTGTTAAAGAATGATGCCATATAAAAATGCTTTGAATTAATACTCTGTGAATAGGGCTCTAAATAGCCATACATATGAACTCCGCCTCCAGCAGACGTGGTCGTCAGATCAGTGACAACATCACCCTGAGTGTCACCTTCCTTAAGCCTGGAACACACCAAGCCGATGGCAAAAAGCTGACGAACGATCGGCTCCAGTCAATTGTGAAAATTTGCACTGGATCATGCCCAAGCGAGTAGAGGTGGTGGGTGTCCTACGGCCCAATGAGAGCCCTCAGTTTAGCACACTTAAGCGCACAAAACAGCACCCACGGGGACCGACCACATCCAATCAGGCCTCACACACTAGCCTGACAGCCGACGGCTTATGATTGCCGAAATGTTATGTTATGTTATATTGTTAGCTATTGTTGTGTTTCTATCTGATTATGCTACCCGGACCCCAAAGAGGGTGGCATGGGGTGGAATTTGCGGCCTCTGTTGTGTTGTCTGTGCCACCGGAGCAGACGTCACTGGGCAGGATGCCTCGAGGAACTGGGGAGGAGTATGTGGTGCACCCCCCCCCCCCCACCCCACGCTCATGCGAGTGTGACGCATCACCCTACAAACATGCCACTGTGAGTCACATTGTCACAGCATCCTGCCTGCTACTCATTCGCTGTTATGTGTGTGCTGTTTTTGCATGCATTATGGGAAATACACAAAATGAGGCTTTTTATCATTAACAGTAGTTTCTGGCAGGCTCCTCTGCCTATCTTGTAGTGGGGAGGGAGCTCTCAGCCTCTGCCTTTGCTATCGGCCCCCACTAACGGCCGTGCCCTGTCAAGGTGAAGTGGAATAAGCTCTAATTGCACAGTATCCCCAGCATATTCAGCATATTGTGGTCTCTTCAGGCCTCCAGGCCTGTCTCTGGAGTCGTGCTCCACGCACAGCTAAAGCTAATAGCTTTGAATTACTGTCTACTGCTTTGCGTATTTCTTCAGCAGTGCATTGTGGGAATTAATGTACCTGACATGCCGTGACAATGCCTGCCACCCCTTTGTGTCCCTTTTTATATCTAGTTGCATTCCTGAAGATGGCATTATACAGAGAAATCTTCCGCTTCCTGGGGGGGAGGGGGGAGACTCTCTGTGCCAAACCTCTAGGTGCAGAAGGCTCTTAGCGGTGCCTGATGATAGTAGGCAAACATTAACATAATAATTAGTGTCTTGTAATTGTTTCATTAAAACCAGTTGTTCCATTTCTCCTCATGTTTTCCCAGAAGAGGAGCTGAATTTGGACGGCAGCCAGTGGGAGGACGTCCACGTTGTCACCGGAGCGTTGTCTGTGCCTGTGTGTGTGTTTTCCCCTCCTTTCCTGGAGCTGCCAGCACCACCATTCCTGTACCGCATCTTTCAGGCATTTACTGCGGCAAAGTGAAAGTGAGTGGGGTTCGTTCCCCCTCCCCCACCCCATCCCACCCCACCCCACCCCACCCCACCCCTGTGTGGCAGGCCGCATTCAGAGATCGACAAGCACTGCGTGTCTTTAAAAAGGACACGCCCTTCGTGGTCCAGGAATGCGAGGGTTCTGCTTTTCTCCACGTACTGGAGTGAGATGCTCTGTGAAGCTCCCTGGCGATCTCCTGTATTGGCCAGTAGCTGCCACATCCCGGATCCTTCTTTAACTGGAAATGTAGCAGAGTGCTTTCCGTAACACATACTACATGTACAGCATTTATGCTGCTGTTGATTTTCTGAATCTACCTACCGCCTATGGTTGGCGATGCCTTCCGTAGCTTCAGCTTCTGTTGAAAAGCCAGCTATTCCCCCCCGCATCCATTAGGAGGTGTACTACCCATTGGCTTAGAGGGAGATGGAGCGGCCCGCCCCTTTCTGGAAGGGGGGGGGGGGTGTGGTTTTCGGTGGAGCTAAATAATACGGGTGGGAAGCACTGCATTTTATCTTAGGGAGAACTTCAGAGAACGTTTCCCAGAGATGTTAATCACAGTGCATCAAATCGAGATAAACGATCTTGAACGATACGGATCAGTGCAATTCTGCGTCCTATGTGGGGAGGGGGCCTGAAGCATCACCGTTGACGTCTTTTAAGGGAGACCTTCTCGCTGCACGCAAACAAGCCCCTTTTGCCCCCGATCATCGCCTTTCGCTGCTTTTATTGCCTCTTGAAAGAAGGGCAATCTTTACCCGCTACGCCGCGGCTGCAAACATAAGTAAACAAGCCGTCATACATATGAATGTATTTATTTGTTTCCCAACAGAGTGCCGGTCCCACTCACAATATTTCTGAGACGCTCTGAAAGGCTGTGATTGATAGCGGTGCGCTGCAATTAGCTACCCGAGCGAGGCGCGCGCACCCCAGCATCCGGGGCTCATGCGCGCAGATTAAGTTTGCGCCGTTTTGGAATTAGGCTGATCATCCCTCTCTACGGCGGGCTTTTCACACGATGCTTGGAGTCTTTCGGATCATCGAAAAATTTCGAAAACATGATCATTGGCCTCCCCCTGTCATCTTCCATAATATATATATAAAAAATATATAAATCTAAATAATAGGTTAAACAATGACCTTTTATAAAAAAAAGCAGAGTTCAGGTCTCCTAGAGTTGTATATACTTTATTGGTTATTTAAATGCTATTTATATTAGTTATTTTGTGCCAATTGGGTAATAACTAAAATAAATGATTATGTTAAAAATTTCTTTGAATAATCATTATATTTAAAAAGCCTCCCACCATGACGGCACTTGCCACCCGTCTACCGGTGCTAAAAGTCGAACGACGTGGTAACGCGGGCCTGGTGGGGGCACCATAACACGTCATCGACGCCGGACCACAGAAGCCCAGTCGCCCGCGAAACAGCCCATATTTTCTTACATATTCATGTGTTTATCGGCACGGCCCCGGAATGCGGGCGGGGTGGCGCGCGGCTCTCCCGTGCGCGGGCGATAACGCTAATCCTGTTTGCGTTCGCCCGCTCCCATTTATTTATTTATTTGATCTGTAATATGACACCTCTTCAAATTTTTCCTGACTTCGAGGCAGTTAAGCGTGGTTACTGTGGACTTGGCCCCGGCGTTTCGGCACGGG